>OY284472.1:33181316-33465055 GCA_958336335.1 Dilophus febrilis
AACCATTTATAAAAACAGAATAAAAATGGAAATTCAAATGAAAAATTCAATTATTTGCTAAAGGTCGTAATTACTCTATAAGATTTGACAATCGATTAATTCTATATTCGTATTTCGCATGTTAAAGAAAAATAACTATAAAAATAATACTATTTTATTACGTTTTCATCTGAATGTAATATGAAAAAATATGTGTATATCCTTTATTCATATTATATCATTGAATGGAGATAATATAAATGTATATAAAATTCAGTATATATTTCGTAACACTCACCCAATCAATAAATGTATGTATATTATTTACATGTATCATTCCAAAATACATAAAATTCACAAACACACATTATAGATTTATATCTATACAAAGTTTTTTTTGTTTTTTTCTTTTAAAATATATGATCAATTAAAAGAGTATATACTTAAAAGAAATCCTCAACGAAACCCTTTTATTCCCTTTAGCATTTTATATATATATAACATATAATAATAATTATACAAAACCATTCCTCACATAATTCTTATATATATAAATACAATACAATACATACTCCATAGAAAAGATTTAATATACAGATTTCTTTTAAGATATTGATGTTTTTTTTTTTACTTTAGCATATAGTCATACGACTCGTACAACAACAATATCAATTATTTCACGTACAATTTTTCTTATAAAATATATATATATATTGTATATAGTTAGCAAAAATAAAATCCATATATATAAAAACAATATATCATAACTTATATAATTTCTATATAAAAATATAATCATCAGCCGACCGAGTCGTAGCATATCAGAATCATTAACATCTTTTCATCATCATCATCTTATATATGTATAATTTCTTCTGTCTGCGTTAATATATTATATTTTAATATACTATATCGATATAGTATAAAACATTTTCATATATAGTTTTTATCATCATTAATATAATATATATATATATATTTATTTTATCATCAATATCCATACAGAATATGTATAATTTCTATCCTGTCATTGTACTATATATACTATACTATACCAAGAAAACCCCCAATTTTTCATCCCACAGCTGTCTAATCACTCTCCCCTCAAATTTATTCTTTTAAATTTAAATATTATATATGTACTATATACTATTCTATTGTAAAAAGTATATATTTATTTAATGTATATTTTGTATAAATGTCCTATATATATTTTAATATATGTATCCATCACCATACGGGCATGAAATGTATGTGTAAGACAGTCAGTCCATTCATTTCAGAATAAAAAAATTTCAATGTGCGAGCAGCATTCATTCAAGATAAATATATATACATACATATAAGAAATGAAATTTTATTAAAAACTTTGAAAAGTTATATGTTCTGTATATATACACTACTATATATTCAGTGAAATTCGAGTATGTTTATATATATATATATATATTATATCAATTCATATAAATGTTCTTGTTAAAATTCTGAAAAATAAAACTTTCTTTTTATTTATTATACAAAACGTTAGAAAAATCGTTTTCTTTGCCTGTTTTTTTTTTGTTGTGCTTTTCTCATTAACCCATACACATACATGTACCTAAAAACATATACTTTTCTACATGTATATTATATGTTCATTCATATATTTTATACAATTGAATTGAATGTATTATACGCGACGGATAGCACATAAATTCATTATGTGTTTTATGCTATATTGCTATATATATGTATACATATATATATCTATAATATATATAAATTTCCTCATATACAAATAATTTTTATGTATAAAAAAAACATATACCATATATAATGAAAATGAAATTGGTTTTCTTCTTATTTTTTTCTTAGTTATTTTTTTATTTTATTTTCCTTACTTAAAATATATGTGTATATGTATATCTGTATGAAATGTAAATGAGGAAAATGTATATATAGATATGTTTTGGGGGTGTTCAATTCTCATATTGATATATATATATACATAATAATATTGTAGTATATTTTGAAATGTGTATATAGGCGAGAATATAAATCGAAATTACAATTTTAAAATATATAAAGTACATATATGCGAATGTATATATACATACAATATACATATTAACATTTGGAAGGATATATACGACAGAAAAATTATACAATTTATCTTGTTCCAAATATCATATATATATAACGTCGTATATTATAAGAAGTATATATGTTTGTTTGTTTGTTTGTATATATACTATATATAAAAAAGAAACGGAAAAATAATATTGATTATTTTTTTGTGTTTTTGTTTGTTTGTTTTTTTTTTTTTTTTTTGGTATGCTCGTATATATAAAAAATTTTCAGTTCTCGTGTGGTTTTATTTTGTAATTAAACTTTTGATTTGATTTTACGATTAAGAAAAACATTCACATTATTGTATTTTATATGTGTTGTGTATATTATAAAATGTATATATATATAATGTCAATTTTATTGATGCGTTAAAGAAGATAAGGTTTGAATTTCTAATTAAAAGACCATATAAATACATATATATGAACTATATAGATATGCTATTTTGATTGTCTGTACTATATGCTCTAAATTATGAAGTATATCAGTTCAAATAAAAAAAAAAAAAAGATTACAGAACTTTAGAAAATTATTGAAATTATCATTTTTTTTTTTTAAATATACTTATCAAAATCAAATATATCAAAATTTAATTGAATATATTATTGAAAGATGTTCAAATATAAAAAAATGTGGGTTTCAATTAAAATCCATTAGGACAATGTAATTATGTCATGGAACTTATCTTTATTATCATGGTTCATATGTTTTTAATTTAGATTTTTTCCCTTAATTAATTAATTAATTTTTAAAGTTATTTGTTGCCTTTCTTCATCCTTCGGGTCGATCCCTAATTTGATCCATCCAATTTCTGATGTTTTTTATAATACGTAGTGAGTTTTATATCTGGATACTATAAATATTACTATAAATCGTATATATATATATACAAGAAACTATAAAATTATTGTGTCCTCACCTCAATCGTTGATTATTATCGATTTAATGCATAAAGTTATTGAATCCCTAAATACAGATAAAAAATTTCATTACGAAGGTTAATTTAAGAATTAATTATTACCATATATGAAAATGTAAACATATTTTCTCAGTTTACATATCAGTTTACATGATTAACATCCTCGCATTATGTATATACATACCTTTGATAAACATAAAATTTAACATACGCATAATACATCATATATATATAGAATAGAATTTATTATACATACATATATACTGTGTAAGTTAGTTTATTTGCATTTAAGAAAGAAATTATATTATGCAAATATGTTAATATACTATACATGTATATACAGAGGTATACTAATTTACTGAATGTATGATATGGTTATTGCTGTAAAATGTGTTATGTATATATGTTATTCTATATATATTATATGTTTGTTTATATAT
Source organism: Dilophus febrilis (assembly GCA_958336335.1). NCBI lineage: Eukaryota > Metazoa > Arthropoda > Insecta > Diptera > Bibionidae > Dilophus > Dilophus febrilis. The sequence continues at coordinate 33,184,764 of OY284472.1, forward strand.
GATTTATTAAAAGGGTGTCTTATATAAATTATTATTATACATGTATGTTTAATATTAGATTTATCTCATTTACGTGTTAAACGATTAAATAGAAAAATATAAAAAGGTATAATAATTTACTTAAGTTTTTAATGAGGGTGAATGTATGTTATGTCACGTATATTGTAATCTCTAAAAATACTTCTTTTTTCTATTTTTTTTTTTTTAAATCAATGTTTTTAATTTAAGAATTCTATTTTTTTCCTAAAATATATCTATATAAAATATAGGTAATTATTTTTTGGATATTTGGAAAGCGCTTAATAAACCATTTATATTTTATTGATTTTGAATGTATATTGCTTTGGGGTGATTTAATAGTATAGTGTATGATATATACTTTAAAAGAATCAATTTATAAAAACAATTTAGAAATTAGAAGTTTCCAAAATGTTTAAGATTTTTATTTTAGAGTAAAGATATCTATGGATAGTGTAAAAATCATTTTGAACATTTTAATCTAACATAAATTTATTAGCCAGATCCTATATATATATATAGAATATATTCTGAATCATAATTTTAAAATTAAAATAATAATTCACCATTTACTATAGTATATTTTATAATATGGAGGTCTCATAGGGTCATTCTACATTCAATCCAACAATTAATATATACATATAATAAAAAATTATAATGGTTATAAATTATCTGTAAATCAAAATATATACCATTAAAATATCCCGCTTATACAATCTCTACAATATATAAATAGACTTTCAATCAAAATATATGATTAAATTTTATGATTATATATGCATTTTGAATGTTAAAATTTTTAAAAGTCATCCTTATATGAATAATTAAATTTATTATTATTATTATTATTTATCAACTAATGATGTATGTAAAATGCCAACATTAGTTTTTAATAAGCACTATGGCTGCTAGGGCCTTTGGCTTTTACCGGAATTAGAAATCATTAATATTATAATTATTAATGTAATTTTAATAATGATGATGAGTATTTGTTATATACTTTCATATATAATTGCGAGTATATGTGTGTGTAGACTTTGTTAATCTTTGGCTGCGTCCGACACAATATACCAAAGATATTCATTAATTTAATCCCAATGAATAAATGGTGACTTAGTTCATGAATTCAAATCATAAAAAGCACAGAAAAAATTTTCCGGCTAGGATTTGAACTCGTGACCACCCGCAATTGGGTTGGATGCTTTATCAACGGCACCACCAAGTCGTCGAATAATTAAATTTAATAAAAGGTGTATATAGTAAAAATTAACAAATGTACCTGCTCCATATGTAGGTATATTTATAAATATATATCATATAAATAAATTAAATTAAATGTTATATATGTAAAAAATCAAAAATAAAATTAATATTTATCATGATTTACATATTCACTTTCGATTTTTTTTATTCGATTAAACAATCAATAAAAAAAAACTGTATTAATAAAATTATATGTAATACATATTTTAAATGTAATTGAATAATTGTAAATTATATTTTTAATTTTTTTTTTATATATTGTATACACTCGCAGTACCAGAATGTAGTTTATCTCAATCAATTAATCAAAATATATTCTACTATTCAATATACAATTATACACGTCATATATGTATCTATATATATATATATATATTTATACAATTGAACATTTATTATTATTGTATAAGAAAAAGTGAGATACCGATTTAATTTGGTACATGAATATATTGAATATTATAATGGTTAATGGTAGAATAACAAAACAAAATTTTTTTTTCTGCTTAAATATCAAATATATACATTATGATTATGCAATGTCATATAAGTATATAAATATATTTAAAAAGCTACTTTTTTTTCTATTTAAATTTTTCAATTAAATTAATACATATATTATAATTTTTCAATCATATACAATATTTTTATCTTATTCTGTTATATGCTAAATGAAAAAAAAACACCTCTGGTGCGAAGTTGGTATACATCAAATATATTTATACATGTAATTCGATGTACATAATTTAATTAACAGTATGTGGTGGATGGTATATGGATAAATCATATATAGATATATTAGTATATATATTAATGTACCTGCATCTTTTATTTATATATACTTTTTTTTTGAATTTATTTTGGTAAATAACTTTGCCGTCTTCCTGTTTTCTTTTAATTCTTTTATGAAAACACTTAAATTTTAATAATAATAATATGAGATTGCAATTGGCTTTGTGAAAAAAAACATCACATAGATTTGGAAAGTAAATATATTGAAATTGCTATATTCATATTATATTTTTTGGATAAGGATGTGTGAATTGATGTATAATGGCGTTAATGTAACATGTTTTTAAGTTAATATAAGAAAAAAAGAAAAACAAATTGAACATTGAAAATTATCGTCCTGATGGTTTTATAAATGTAAGGTATTTTTAAACATAATACAATACAATATTTTTATAATCGTTTGAATGGGAAATTTTCATCCATAATATCTCAAAAACTATTTCATTCATTATTTTGTATATTCATTGAATGTATATTCAATTAATAAAATAATATATTCGTAGTCCTTCAATTTACAGATATAATAGATTATGTGATTATTAGCATTGAAAATGTCTGAATATTTGTCAAAAATTCCATTTTAATCTTACTTTTCTATTAATTTTTACAAAATTCCTCATATTCTATTGATGCATATAACATGATGACATTGAAAAATCAACTGTACCACAAAAAAAATTATTAACATTTACACATTTCCATAAAAATAATTAATGAATCAATGATTTTAAATATAGAGGTAAAAATTACAAGAAAATTACCCTTTAAATATATAACTAAAACAATCACTATACTTCATCATATAGAAACAACCTTTGAGATTCCCTTTTATTTTATTTAAAGATAAGAAATGTTTTCTTATTTTGCTGGACATAAGGATATATTAATAAAAAAAACCTCAAAACCTCTTTAGTGTCATATATGTTTTGTTTATTTTAATTAAATATAATAAATATGTGTATTTATATTTATGTCAGTCAGTATTTTATATATGTATATTATATTTCAAATATTTCATTTTAGATATTTTATACCATACACAATATAATAAATTTATATGTTTCTTGGAATGAAATGGATTTCGGTATATGTATATTTGAATAGATATACCGCATATATGCAATCATAGCAATAATATACCTTGCTCATATATCTCATAAAATACACTTTATATTTATATAGCAAGAAATATATGTTTAAATAAAATAAATATAATAATAATAATAATAATAGAAGGGTTATGAGATAGAATTTGAAAATTTGTGTTGAAATTCAAAATTATATTTTTAGTTACCGATATTCAAAATTACAAAACTGACCATTATAAATAATGTACTCTATGGTTTATATAATAAATATATATAAATAAGATATACATTTTAGATATTGGAAAATAAAGAGTATATGTTGACCAAAAATACCATTGTTAAATTATATTTTATGCATCGTGCATATATTCAAGATAAAATATTATAAATCTTTATATATAGAATGTTTCAGTATATATATAATAAGCAAACCACAATATATATGTATATTTTAGTTCGACCGTCTTTCGAATCACATATATTTTACTTATCCAGATACATACCATATATAATATTGAATCTTATATATGTTAATATAATAATAATAATAATAAAATAGATTTTATTTTAAGGAATTTTACTTAAAGAATGTTTATATTTTTCGATATATGTATATAAAAGGTATTTATATTTTACAAATTACTATTATATCTCTGTTATGTAGAGTATTTAAAATTGCATATATATCAAAATATAAATTATATATGAATAATATGTAATTGTATATTATATTTATTATTAATTTAATTGTTACATTTCATATAATATGTTATAACATCATAAAATTTTAAGGGGTTGTTTAATGCATAAATATCTATAAATAATTTCATTCTTATATTTCTTATCTATATAGTTTATATAGTTCTTATATTTAATTGTAATTCTTAAATATAATAAAAATTAAATTCATTTCAAAAAATATATTCTTATCTATTAAATTCATTTTGTTTTAATCATTTTTTAATTGCAAATTGATTTAATCAACAATTTATTTATATTTCTTTCAAAAAAAAAACATTTTATTGCTGTTTATTTCCTTGATTGAAAAATTGATTAACTAAAAAATTAACAATTCAAATATCCATTAAAAGTTATTTAATGGTTCTGAATTCTGAACACAATTTCGTTCTCGTCTTAACACCTTAGCATTATAATCCTATATATAAATATTTTGAATTGAAAAAAACCAATTAAATTAATTTTATAATACACAAAAATCTACAATATTTACCAAATATCTTTTCATTTTATCCGTAATTGTATCATCACTGTCTTTTCGCATTCTATCATAATGTTCAGCTAGTTTTCTTTTCAATAGCATTACCTTTGGATGATCGGACTGATTTGACGACGGTAATTTGTCGTTATCTTTTATTAATAATATTGGCTGAGTTCCAAGAAAAATAAAAATAAAATATAAAACTTTAAATGTAGATAAATAATTAAAAAAAAAATTTATTACATTATGTTTAGTAATTGATGCATTCGATTTTTTTTCATTGATTTTATTATTACATTCAGATTTTTTCATTTTTTCTTGTTGTTCATCAAAATAACGTTGAAATGATGAAGGTTCTTTTTTGTTCTAAATTGAAAAGTTATAATAAACATTAGGAAATACTCAATAAATAAGATTTATAAGATACTTAAATAATATGATTACCTGTTGATATTCTTTATGATTGGTGATAGTACTAGTAGTTCTTGGTCTCAATACATTTTTATAATTCTTTAAGTTATCATATTTATGTAATACATTTGATTGTAAACTTTTATCGGCATATAATGTTGGTGGTGGAATAATGACAGTATTATTGGTTATTATTGAATTTTCTTTGCACAAGGGCTGTTGCGCGGATATTCTTTTTGAAACATTTGATTTCTTATTTGGTTCAATTTTATTCAATTTTTGATTTTGCGGTTGAATCATTGCATTATTATTTATATCTTTTGATTTATAATAATGATTTTCTTTATTTTCATTTTGTTGAATAATATTTGAATTATTAATTTTATCGGAATTTATTATCGCAGATTTTAAATATAATAAATGCTTATTTAATTTATATAAATCATTTAAATGATATTGTTTAATATTTTTTAAAATATCCATAAAATTTTTAAATAATACTATTGACATTTGTATCATCTCTTTGAAATTATTATATTTTTCAATTAAATGTTGTTCTTCAATTTTTTGTTGATTAATTGGTAGATTAAAATTTTCGTTATTATGATTATTAGTATTATTATTATTAGTATTTGAATGATTTGATTTTGTACGGATTTGGTTTCCAATTGGTTCTCCAAATGGAGTTGAACAATTTCCAGGTATAAAATCTTTATAATTCAATCGGCTAGTATTATTTTGATTTTCAAATACATTTCTATTGTAATTTATTTTGTTATTATTATTATTACTGTTATTGTTATTATTCATAATTGGTTCACTATTCTTGGATAAAGTTTCATATGGCGATTTTCTTTTGTGTTGAATGTTCACTATGTTTTTCTTGGATAACCAAATTTTATGATTTTCTGCATTTTTCACGTCATTCATTAGATTTTCATTCATTTTATTTTTCATTATATCATCATCATCATTATTGTTTGATGCTTTTTTATTCATAAAATTTTTTCGAACATTTTTCATTAAAGAAATATCAGGAATATCATTTATATTAAAATTTTTTAAATATTGTTGGTGTTGTTGTTGATATTCACAATTTGGTATTTTATTTTTCACGTACGCCAATTTGTTTAAATATGTTTTTTGATGTTCTTTTTTTGGATGTCTATTCATTGGTAAATTAATTGCAATAACATTTGGTTTTTTATTATGTGATCGATGGGTTTTCTGTTGTTGTTTGGCTATCCCACAATCTTCCAATTTTATCAGTTTTGGAAATCGTCTTATTGATGCAAAATAATTTTGCTCACACATATTATTTATTTCGTCATAATTTTTACACTTTATGAATAAGCAAAAAAAAAAATAACAATTTATTAACTAAACGTAACACATTTCAAGACTAGAACTTAATTGCGTTGACTTTCTGTTGTTGTCTGACTGAAAAAAAAAAAATAAAAAATAAAATAATAGAAAATCCCGTAACAATTTGGAATACTGAAATTACAAACACAAACTTGATTTTGTATGGAATTATATATAAAAACAAATTAAATACCGTAATTTGTTCTTTAACATATAATCATGTGTGTACGTTCTAAAAACATTCGATTCATGTTGAGTGAAATGTTAGAATTAGACCTATTATTTAGAATAAAGAAGCTAATGTTTTTAGTAATGTAAATTCACAATTTTTTCATATTAGTTTTTCTATTTGTTTGATTTAATTTGGTTGGTTGGTTTTTTTGTTTGCAAAACAAAATTTGGTTTTTGTTTGTTTGCATCTCATGGAATGTGTTCAAATATATAAATTAATTTGATAAAATTAGAGTGTATTATAAAAAGGATGAAAAGGATGTTTTTTTAACGTTTTCCGTAAATCTCTACAACTGCTTAATACGATTCGATCAGTGTTGTTTACGTTTAACGTTAATTATCAATCATAGGTATGTGACTTATATATATTTAATGGATCTATATAAAACTCATTTCGTTTTTCTTTTATTTATTGATTATTCTGTAAGAAATTGTATGTATAGTTTATAAGCATGTAATCCCCAAGAAAATATTATTTAACTATTTAATATGGATTCATTCTTTGATTACTCTAAAAAAATTAGAATGAATGATTAGAATTAGCATAGAATGATTAGAATTAGAATTACATTTTTTACTGTATATATATGGATTTTTGGATTATTTTGATTTATATATCCGTTGCCTAGATTAAAGTAAAATGTACAATTTTTAATTTTTTGTTTAATTAAGTCACATGTTCAATATACTATATTTTGCTTTAATTTAATAATGCTACGAATCCAATTACTTTACTTGTAATCAATTTAATTTATTATTATTGATTATTATAGGATTATATGCATATATATATTCTTATATGAAAGCATATTCCTAATAATTGCCGGTCATCTTCATTGTATACAAATGTTATTAATATTAATTTAAAGAAAAATGAAAACATGTGCATATATAGTATATAGATAGATAGAACATACATCAGCACGTAGTAGTACTTTTTATCGTTATCGTAATTGCACTTTGACTATAAATATGACTATCTTTAGCTACCGGTAGTATCGTTTCTCTATTAAACATATAATAAGTTCCATTCTCCAATGATATATAAATTTGTATACATACGTTCGATATACATTTAAAATAAAATAAAAATATCTTCATAATTAAATGATTTCATATATGATTTTTATAAATATAAAATACTCTTATATATAATTTAAAATATCAAGAAAAAAAAAATCGAATTGTTTTATATTTAAATTTTAATAGAACATATTCGATATATTTAAAAGAAGAAAATACAATGAACATATAACATACATTCATATATATATAGGAATGCAAATATTATACATATATAGATTTATTAATAATCACGTATATTTTATTAATGCTATATATGTATAACTATACATTAGTAATCCGCACAGGTATATTTATATATAAAATAAAAACGTGATCGATGGGTTGAAAATGAAATATAATCTAATTATTAATTATTTTTACTATTCAGATTATTTTTTCTGTATATACATATTATATTATTCTATACAAAAAAAAATTTAAATCGCACACAAATTGTCTTTTTTTTTTAATATTATTATACACATTTCAATTATTATGTGCTTCTGCGATGATTTAATTGGTAAAGATGCCGTACAGTTTTGATTTGCATTTGAAAGAAAATGAATTTTTTAATAAACTTATGAAAGAAGTAAAGATTGATTATATCCCTAACCGTAGTAAACAAAAAAAAAACAGTAGTATATAAAATCATAACTTGTACATCTGTATTAATTGACAATATTCCAATTTAATTGGAGAAAGCTTTAATAAATATTGTGTTGAATTGATTTATATTATTCGGTATCCTAATACCCAAAAAGTGTTATGAAAAAACTGATAGAATCGTTCATTTACTTATAAATTAAAAAGAGACGGACAAAAAAATTTATTATCCTCATTCTTCACAATCCATATGAAAAAATTGATTACACATATTATATGAATGTTTTGGTTACGAATTATTTTTTAATGAGATAATTATAAGATATACAAGTAATAATGAGAAAATTTTAAGCTTATTCCTTTATTTTATCAATATAATTATAGAAATATAATTATTGTTCGGCAACAAGGTAATATTATACGATTATATATTTCAGAATCGCATATATGTTTAAATTCAGATTTTTCATTTTTTTTTATACACATCACCCTTAAAAATTATATAAATATAGAGAAAAAAATATATGTGATTTCGGAAAAATGAGCAAAAACGCGCGATGGATAAATGCATATATAAATATATATAGTAAATAAATGGATATGTATACAAATTTAATGTATCCAAACCACCGAAAACAAATTTTATAACCGTATAAAACAGTTTGGTGGTTTATAAAGTCAAATGAAATGCTTATATTTATTTAAAATATTTGTAGTGCTTTATATACATATATTTGTATAGCAAAGAAAGATGTTTTTGAATATGATAAAATATGTATACATACGAATGTATGCATTTTTAAAATCAATTTGACTGCATTATATTATACATATATTTGATATATGGCATGTGCGAAAATGAAGTGATATATATATAGAAGAAAATTGTGCATATATTACAAATGTATAAACTTTGCCATATACCCTTATATTAGGTATATTATAAGCTGCTTACTTAACAGTTGAAAAGTAAAATGTAAAATGAATATATATAAATAAATAAATAAAATCATTTTCCGTTTTCAAAAAAAAATAATGTATGCATTCGCATATATACAATTATATTGATTTATATATGATGTTATGATGTTGAAGGTTGATGTTTTATTTGGTAAATCGGTAAATTTACTTAAAGCAAACTAAAATGGAAACAATTTAAGGATTGCAAATACAATTTGTTAATTTGTCATCGAATATCTTTACCTCTATATAGATTTTTTTATTTGTTTGAAAATGTTTCAAAAAAATCCAAATCCTGTATTTAATGAGTTTTTATATCTGAATATTTTTATATATTATATATTATATTCTTATTGTATACCTATAGCAATTTATTTAAAAATACTGTTAATCAAATTGTCAATTCAATCTATGCCTGTATAAAAAGTAATATTCTATCTATCCACATAGCCATCGGTTTTTCTATGGCCAGAATTGTTCTTTTATACATAGTAAAGGTTTTAAATTTCTAAAATATTCTTTTTGCAAAGGAAAATCTTCACTAATAATGATATCCATCGAATAATTCTCTATACAATATTTACAAATCAATTGTGTAATTTTAGACGTACATTAAACATCTGATGTTATATTGAGATGAATGTTTTTGTTTTCAAAATCAGTACGAAGCAATGCATTTATGTCAAAGCGAATATATATAAATATAATATAAAATACAATAAAAATTCTATATTTTTGCATATTAATTTATTTAAAAATCATTTTTTTTTTCAAATGAATCTATACTCTGCTGGTATATTCATAAAGGGAGAATAAACAATTTTAAGTTATATATTTCATATATACATAAACTAAAAATAGCGACGATGATAAGTACATATATTCATATATGCGTATATATTGTATACATACATTACATCTCAAGTAATATATATTGAATAAGACGATGAACAAAATAATAAAAATAAATAAATATATATATTATATATATTCAAATATAGGAATGAAATAAAAGAAATTGTTAAAATATTTATTTTGTGTGGGCAAAAATCATTTATTTGTAATAATAATAGATTGGAGGCGGCATAAAACAAAAGCAAATCATGTATAAAGAATAAAAAAAAAATTGTATTTATTTTTTATTTATATACATATATTATTTTTATGTATTGTATATATGCATATAATAAACCATCATGAATAAATATCGCGCATCATATATGTTGTATGTTGGAATATAACAAAACCAAAAAAACTGAAGAATTATACCTGTAAAATGTATATAAAGATTCGAATAAATTCATTGTTCAATATAAAATTTTCTATATGGATTGTATATCATCATCTTCCGCAATATATAACTATATATATATATATATATACATATGAGATATTTAGATAAATGATTATTGGGTGGCAAAATTAATATTGTACTTACATATTCATAATGAGATTGGCTGGTGGTACCAATATAATGTATATAAAAATACAAATATAAATACACTTATTCCGTTTAGTTGTTTTTTTTATAATATAAATTGTTAAATTGTTTCATATGAATTTCTTTCATCATATTTATTCAAGCGATTATTATATGATTGTTTTTTTTTTTTGGTTGTTATTTCTGATATTTTTATTCATATCTTTTTTGTTTGAGATTTTTTTTTCATACATGCTATAGCATGAGTATACTATATATATAAATATTAAATATTAATAAGATTTTAATAATAATTTGTAAATATAAAAATGTATAATATGAAGAAATACTTTTCGATATATGTATATGAATGTAACGAGCATCAAAGGAATAGTGAGAAATGCGAAACATCACGATTTAATCGAATCGTAGTTATGCACATACAAATATAATATATTTATATGTAAAATATTTTGAATATATATACTAAATATATATTGATCTTTTACTCATATGATTTGTTTACTTATCTAATAAATGTGTACATTATTATTATTATTATTATGGAATTAATATATAATTTTTTGTATACATGTATATTTTGATTCTATAAATATAAAATATGCGGATTTATCTCTGGTTAATTTTAAGTATATATACTTTTTTATATATATATAAAACATGTATATAAATACATATCGATATGTCTGCAATTCATGTTATAAGAATAATTTTTGTTGAAAAAAATTCTGATGATTTTCGTAAATATATATATACAACATAAAATATTTATGAATTCTTTTTTTTTTCATTTATATTATAAAGTTATTTGATATATGGCGATTTTATTTAGGATATTTAATAATTTTTCTAAAATTTAAAAAGAATTCTCTTGTAATGATATAACATTCATATATATGTAAGTTATAACAATTCAAATTGATAAATTGGACTTTGATGATACGTTTGTTCTGAAACAACCGATAATATTGATTTTATTAACATTTCTATATCCGTATCAATTCTTTACCTATTTCACATAAAACAACCTTTATATTTGTCATCATTTAATAATCCAAGAGGGTGTCGAAACCAAATAGAATAGGGCTCTAAATATTCGAGTGAAAAAAAAACTTAATTACAACTGAATATTTATGACAAAATTAAATGAGTATCCGAATTGTGTAAAAAAAAAATAATCATTCAATTTGTTTTATCAATTCATTCTTTAGCTGACTGTCAACCTTTATATAGAGAAGAGGTTTTTTAAAGTTACTCCAACTGTTTCCAAATATGCGATTTCCGATTTCGTTTCCACCTATTACTGATTAGAATACGAGAAATTCTAATCATTAATAGTTTATATATTCTATATACTGACTGACAATTTATTCTATATTACCTTTTAGCTATTACAGCCGCTTACTATACGGGTTAGGAATGATTAAAAGAATATAAATTTTTTTATTAAATATACCTTGATTTTTGTAAATAAATTTTTTCATCTTCATCTTCATGCGATAAATAAAAAACAAATATTTTATTTTTCGTTTTCTATTAGTATAATATACGTACATGATGAACAACATTACAAAATATTTAATATTATATCTTATATATATTATGTTTATTTATGATCTATAATATAGAGTATATGCGGTCGGTTATGATGTAAGCATATACATATAATAAATATATTGTAAATTGTAATACATTGAAATTCGCTGTTATCTATAATTTAATTAGTTCAATTATAATTAATGTATTTTTCATGAGAATGAAAATAATACAGATTTTCTGTATTTATATAGAAAATGAAATGTATATATATATATAGAAAAAAAAAACTCTATACTTATATATATTTATATAGCATAAGCATATATGATAATTTAAAGAATATGGATTGAAATGCATTCGATACATTTATATATATATAAATAACCAAACAACATTAAATATTAAATATTTTATCGGGATATTAAAGAGCAAATATAAGATACCTTTTATTGCCATATATACCTAATATAATATGTATTATATTGTATATATAGAAGATTTTTTTTTGTTTTTACATTCATTTAACCAAATGAAATTTTATTTTATTTTATTTTCTTCTTTATATATTTGTATATATATAGTTATATTGAATCGTGTGTATATATACTGCAACTCTTATAATATTAAATCTGTATGTGAATATATGCATTTGAAATGGGAATTTTAATATACGCGAATAAATAATGATAAAAAATATAAATGAATATATACATGTTCATATCGAGCGATATAGGTACATATCTTCTGTATATATATATACTATATATATAATATTATAAATAAATGGGTAATATGATTTTCTCGAGTATATACATATATATAATATTTTATTTATATAATGCGCTGTATTACATATATATTTATTATTTGATTATATGAGCTGAGGTCATGATGATTAGTAAAACATGAATTTCCTGACTTTTATATGCTCGCGATATCATATTTATTTATATATACGATGATGATATATATATATACCGGTCAATTTTATAACTCATTTTTATTAACTATATCTGCATATACATATATACTAATACAGAGTGTTTATATAAGAAAATGTATAGTCAAATCTTAAATATGTATTTTACAAACTTAATTCACATTTCTATATTTTACTTTAAGAAGTATTAAAACAAAAAAACTGATAAGAATACATCAATACAATATGCGTATTTCTCTGTTATTTTTAATTATACTTTAAATATTTCCATAGATAGTACTTTATCCTCATATTTTTGGCTTGACCACGATACTGTTTGTTTATGCCTCGTACACAAATTAATAAATGAGAATAATTTAATTACTAAACAATTTTCAAAATAATTCAAACAACATTTGGCTATTTTAAACTATGTTCCGCAAAACACCTAGTATTTTTATTTTGTTATATATATATAAGTAAGTAATGCAGAAAATTCAGATGTTTCGTTATATAGTTGTGTATTATTATTATTATTGTTTTCTATATATTATTGTATAAATAATCATAAATAAATTCTGATACAATATAATATATATAAAAATACATATATTTCTGTAAAATTTTCTTTATATCTTTCTTTCTTTTTATGCGAAAATATTATGAAATGATTTTTAATAAGAAATAAATGTATTAGATATATATAAATGTAATTTAAAATTCATATATGTATCATCGTATAACATTTATTTATATGATATACATTGTCTTTTGACTGTCTTGAGTTGGTTGTGTATACATAAAAAATATTGTATATTTTGATTTGAAGTTCATCTATAGGCTTGATAAAAGTTGGTTTTATATATAAGCACTTTCGTTTCGTATTTCGAATCTGATAAGCTGCAGAAAAAATTTGCTATTAGTTAATAATTAGAAAAAGAAAAATTTACCAGGAATATACATACACAAAATCATCGTAGAATTGAATATTTACGATGCGTACCTAACAATCTAGGGGTTACTGTTAATATAAATGTATGTTTTTTTGATATACAAAATTTCTTTACTTATGTTTTGTACTTGAATAAAAGAATATAATAAATACATCGCGGTATATAAATATAATAAGAAAATCATATGTGTTGTATATTTATATGTATATATTTTAGTTTACATTATTATTTTACAAAGCGTTTACGAACGCGTGCAACCAAAACCAAATGAATACAATAATAATAAATATATATTTAAGTTTTTACAATAAATATAATTTAATATACATATATAATAAAATAAATAAGATAAAGATGCTTTTTAGAGATATATTTTTAATATTTGACATATTATAGTACGCCCAACACTTTATTATAATGTTATTTACGTATATATATATAACTCGCGTATAAAAGATACTTTTATATATCATTTTAATATATAAACTTACATCGTATATTGGTTAGTTGTTTGTATGTATATAATATGTGATTTGGAGATAGTTAAATATGAGTTATATAGATTTAAATTGTTACTAAATACCATATATTCGTATTATTATTAAAATACTAATACTATATATATTTTTTTGAAAAAATTGTTTGATTTCATTTACGGAAATTTATTTCAAATTACTTTTGGAGTTTAAATACTTTAGAGATCAATATACATATAATAAATAAATAAAATATTAAAGACAAAAAACAATTAAACAAAATCGTTTAAATATAGTGGAATAAAAGATTTGATTTCAGAAACAAATTTTGACATATAGATTTGCATCCAATATTAAATTTTATTTCAATTCAAAATATTCAACATAGAGTCAGAGAAATAAATTCAACTTAAAATTTTGACAATCTCAGACAATAAAATCGATTGTAAATTGAAATTTATGCGATAATAAATCATTAAAAATTTAAAGGTATAAATATACCTATAAAATTAAAGGTAATATATATTTTAATGATGTTTTTCACGTGATTTAATATATTCAATCATTATCGTATATCTATACTTATTACATCTATATATATATATATATATATATATATACCAAAATATAACCCTGCATATATAGCAATTAAAGGAAAATAAAAACCCACGAAATTATCTCTTATTCCATGAAAATGAAAACAAAAAACCAACAACGACGACGGAAGCTTACAATATCACATATATATTGTTCTATATATATAAAATAAACCTTATATTATATACACTTCTTTAATACAATACATTCATTATAATTTTTTTAGATATATGTAAATATACATATATTAATGTGATACGTTTGTTAAATATATATATGACATATATAATGATAATAATAGAAATAGAATAAAAGGAATATTCAAAAATATATGTATATTATTATACAAAACACATTGAAGAGAATATATTTATTTTATATATAAATAGCTTGTTCACGTGGAGGCGTAATGTACTGTAGCGTACTTGTAAATCTACCACGTGAACACGATGCGTAGTGAATTATGTACTACGTTTGATTTTGGAGGTTCGTAGTGAAGTTGAAAATCCACTACGCACCACGTGAACAGATTTCGTAGTGTATTCATTATATAATCCCCAATTTTTGGCGTATTTTATTAAAGATTTATAAAAATAATTAACAAATATTACAAAAATAATTAAATAATTATTTACAGCAAAGTATTAAAGATAATAATTGAATGAAAAAAAAAATTTCATTCTACCGCCAAAAATAAACACAAAATTAGAGGTTATGAATTACAATACTGCGGTATCACGTGAACAGTGATATATAAACGTAGTTCATAATTCACTTCACTACACTACGACTGCACGTGAACAAGACAAAAGAAAGACATAATTTTACCAAAAAATTGTTATACAAAAATATACATATAATAATGTTCTTATATGTACATATTTTTCAATTGTTGTGTTTTCTATTTAACAAAATGATATATTCATATTTATAGAGAAAATATACCTATACGAGTATATATACATTTCTATATATATAGAAAAACAAAAAAAGTTGAATATTTTATAGCCATATATAAGTTATATACTGTACTGATACTGACTATATATACGTTTAAAAATAAAAAAAATTGTATACTATATAAAAACTGTCCAATATATAAAATTTAAGGATCTTTTAGCCGACGAATGTGTCCTTTTTTGTAATAATTTAAATAATGAGAAAAATAAAAATGTTTTTTTCTTCTATTTATATATATTAAAACATTTATAGTATATTTATATATCATGCGTTTATTATTATCGCCCTAAAATTTTGGTTTTCACATTTATTATATGACAAAACAAAAAAAAATGTATTTTTTTTTATTTGATATTATACACATATAAATAATATAAATATCCTAAATAATTTGAATGATATTTAAACAATACATCTTTAATGATGATATAAAATATTTATATCTATATGAATATATGAATAAAATGAGTTTTATTTTTTTTTTAGTCTACACACATATTTCGATGTATAGATATATACATCGCATTTTGATAATGTATCTTGTTTGTCTTAAGAGATAATACTTTTTATTTTTTTTACACATGAATAACATAAGAAATTTTATTTATTTATATATCAACGTGTTTTATATTATAAATCTCATACATTTTATATGAGAATTTTGTCAATGAAAAGAAATAATTATTATATAAATATATGCCTGATTGTGTGCGATGAATTGAATGTGTGTTTTTATGTGTTGTATCAGCAATTTACCTTGCTTATATGATATATTGAAATATATAAAAGGTCTTATAATAGATATATTTTCAAATGCAAATTTAACAGAAATTTATATAAATAAATGTAATATATAGGTATACAACACACATAACATTTTTTGGTTTTATTAGGAGTTTTTCGCATTTTATTTTAATATATCCTTTTTTAAAAAGGATATACATATAAATTTTACCTGGTTCTTTATAAAACATATTACAATATGTATATTGAGATATATGATTTTGAAAATATATTTGCACGTGAACGAATTATATGCGGTGTGTTAAATTTTGTGTATATATTTAACGTTAAAATTACTAAATAGATTTTTTGTATACGCAAAAATTGAAATTTATATGACATACGTTCTTAAAATAATAATGTTTATATATTAATTATTTATATTGTTCTTATTCTTCTTCTTTTAAGACAATAATGAGATAATTGAAATTATATAAAATTTGAATATACAGATTAATAATATATTAATCAGAATGCCGGTAACTATATTATATATTTATACATAATTACATGTGATCTATTTTGACAGATGCGTGAATTTGTATATATATTGTATAATATGATAATATAATAACAATTATTTTGGTTCTTTTATTTTCACTGAAGTATCTTTATGATTGTATAAAATATAGATATAAAATATGTAAGTATATGAACGATTGTACTATAAATATATCTTTACTGTGGTGTTGTTTGCTTTTAAGCATAGATTAGCCTTTCCTTCAAAACAATCAGAATACAATATAGCCAATGTGTACAGAACCATTCGAAGACAATTTTTTTTTGTTTCAACGAAAACTTGATATAAAGAGACATATCATATATGATATTTTGCACCCACATCAGGAAGAAAGCATATAAATATTAAATATAATTGTTTATATAACAATATATAGTTAAGGAATCGGGAAAAAAACATTTCATTGATAGAAAAGGGGTTTTCACGGCATTATCAGAATTGCTTAAAGTCCTTACTCCTTATACATCATAATACTTTTACAATAATTTTCCCTATATATAGAAAATGCACGTTTTAATAAAATATTAAAACCGTCATCGAAAAAGATATAATTTCACTCAAACTCTATACTATAAGAAAACCCCTCAGAAAAAAATAACAGAAAATATAGAAAAGAAAAATTAAACAATAAAAAATTAATTGACTAAAAATGTATGTATTGTTTTGTTATATAATGCATAGTCTAATTCGATATGCTATATATATAGAAAAGTATACAATATATAAGAAATTTACTTAATTATATATGTGATGTTTTTGTTTTCTTCTTTACATTATAAACATACAATATGTATGTATAATAGACATTTAACCTAATGTTGATATTAATTAATATTTACACCCTCTATTTCCTCTATAAATATACTATATAGTGTAGTATAATGTAATATACTCTTATCATATATACTAACATATATAACTATTCCTCATCGGCACTCCCTATATCTATATATGAATATATATTATTAGACGTATTTATATATGAAAATAAATATGTTATAATATGCATATATAGAACAAAAAGTAAATATTCAATTTTCTTTAAGGTTGTACATATATATAAATGATGATTATAGTGTATATATAGTAAATATAAAATACACTTCCGTTCACTATGGAATTGGTTTTTGGTTTTTCGGCTTATAAAGTATAATAACATTGAAATATATTTTATTTTGTAAATAATAAATAATTAATTAATTTTCTCATTACCAATCGACCATTGATTTTAGCGTTCAATAACAATCTTATTCATTTTCAAATGATCTAAAAGGATGAATCTACCGGTTGCCTATAAATACTCTATATGCGTATCCTTAATCTGGTTCGGATAATCTCAATCGCGATTAATCCAAATTTAGATATATGAACTTAGCTATCAAAACTCGTTAAAATTTGATGTAGAAAATCGTAGAACAAAAAAGAACCCCATATAATTTTTGCTATTATATTCAAATCAATCACAATCACACACTTTATTTCAATTGAATTGTAACGAACTGTATATATCCAAGTGAAATATTATTAATGTCTTAATATATTGACATAGGTATATATTTGTCCATGGATATATAGAAAAAAATAGATTATGTATGATGACCAAAAATATAAATATATTATTATATATCGCACCACATATACAAATAGTTTTATAAATATAATAATAAATAATATTAAATAGTATAACATATATATTAGAAATTTGAATGAATTAATTGAACTGTGCGTATAAATTTGAAATGACCGACATGTGTATATTTATTTTATAATAAAATAACTTTCTTTCATAAAATGCATATATTTTCTTTAGATATTGATTAATTTTGTTACATTCCATTTAAATAATTTATTCTTTACTATATATACAATAACGACAAATTTATTAGGTCATGTTAGAATACGTATAACAAAATGTATGATGGTTGATAAATTTGTATGAATTATAAATTAACACTAACAAATTCAAAAAATATGATCAAAATGAATTTATTTCTATTGTCTTACATAATTCCTATAGCCTCCGGTCTAACAAGTTTAAATTCACATTTTTAAACAGATCATTCAATTTGTATATCTGCTTATCACAAATATAATATAATCACATAAGAGGATTTCCTGATTATCATTCATTCATATACATGATATATATTGTAATAGATATTTACCATTCAAAAATTAACATTGAATGACATTGAAAATAACATTATATGATTAAACAAATACTTTATAAGTGAATAAGTGAAAAATCTAAATCCAATTTCAAAAAAAAAAACAAAAAAAGTCGAATTTTATTTATAATTTATCCTTTTAATATAGAAAATTTTATTATTGTCATTTTTTCCATTTCATATATTCATATATATTTCGAAATATTTCTTCAGTTTTCTCTCAAGTATATTTATATAGGAAACTAAATTCTATATACATAAATAGTATTTAAAAATCTATATATATATATATATATATATATATATATATTGTATATGATTTCAATTATATTTTCTTTTTATTTAATTTTTAATTATATATAATTTATCCATTTCTCGCACATATTTTTATTTTTCTTTTTGCATTGAATTGTGCATTGAATAAGTGAATGTATATATGAAAAATAATTTGTATATATTTAAAAAAATAAATAAAACTTACATATAATAATATCGTATAGCGTATAATATAGTTGAAGCAACGACGAGGAGTACTCATGGAAAACTTAAAACATCTTAAGTAAATTGAAGCAAAATTTTGGAATTTATTATTTTCTATATAAAAATACTATAATATATGATAATAATATTAATTGAATAGAATTTTTATTTTTTTTTAATTTCGTGTAGATGTTTATTTATTCACAAAAAGAAAAATAAATAATTTTATAGGTAACATATATACAAATGTGTATATTATTATGTATTTATTTTTTTTTTCACTAATTGTATATATGCATTTTTTCTTATTTATGCATATATACATACATACATATTTAAGTGCTCAAACTGAACATAAGCATATCAAATATAATATATTATATATATACTGCAAGTGAATTTCTTCTATATATAATTTATTTAATTTTTGTAAATTTATACAGTAACGATTAAAATCGATTCAGAATGTGAATTTTGTTATAGTCCACCAAAGTATCATATTTTTTTTGGTAAAGTTTCATTAGATCTTTTAGATAATTCTGAAAGTTTTTTAGATCCACTTGTGATTTTTTTCATTCGTTAAAATTCCTTATATCCATATTGAAATAAGGGTTATTACACACAACAGTAGGTTGTTAAATTTATTCCAAATCGATTTGTAATAGCAATATTCTTTAACAATTAACTATTTATCTGATAAATTTTAGATTATGTTTGTTCTTTTGCTTTGATTTGTTAAAAATTGATTGCGGTTTTCTCAGATTTTGAATGTATTTTAAATGTGTTATAAAAAATGTACTCTAATCAATTTCATATAGCGATTTCTTTATAATTCCTTAATGAATTCTTTTGACAATACTTGACATAATGTTCTTTCTTAGAAATAGATAGAGAAATATGATAAGGCAAATCTGCTTATGGCGAATCTACTTGTGAAAAATTGTCTGCAGTAAACATTTTAACGTTGTCATCTTCTTTGACCAATTTTTATATTTAAAATACTTTTACAATAATACTTCTACAAATTTTACCACATTGAATAATCCATATTGAATTGAATTTATTATTATAAATTATACCTCACGAATCAGAATCTTATTCCAGATTTCTATCGGCATGACAAGCAAAACAAAATCAAACATCGTAAAAACCATTCAGATTCCACAATCACAATAAAAAAAATCTATTAAATCTTGTTGTTATATTGATTAAAAGTGATTTTGATCGTTAATGTACTTGCAACATATATAAAAAATTAAAATATTAATAAGTGCAATTGCAAAATTAAATAAATAAAAATCTATATATATAATACTTTTATATAAATAAATAAATAAATAAAAAATAAATAGTGAAATCGCCAAGTTGCGCCATCATCATTTGTTCAAATTAAAAATTTTCTTCAAAATAATTTGTTTTTTTTTTATTTCAAGAGGGTATTTATTTTTATTTTTTTTTAATGTATATACTTATTTTATGTATAGTTTAAGAATTCTTTCTCGGGCGTATATTTGCAAAACATTTCAAATTGAAGTATATATACCAATATGCATATTGCATATATATAAAAATGAAGTTAGTCTTTTTATATATTTATATGCAAAGCAAAACTAAAATATATATATTGGTATGTTTATGCGGTTTCAATATGAATATATATAATCTTATAATCTTATCGCATATAACACTTCGTTCAATAATGTGTGTGACTGACACATAGATGGCGTCCCTAGAACTAAATCAATATTTTTTTTCGCATTTGGCAACCTTTTTAGGCTTACTGTCAACATCATATGTTAATCAGATCATTTGTTTACAAGTTACAGTGCTATAAGTGACGCTATTTTTGTGTTTTAAAAAAAAATGAATTCAAAGCAATTCCGTGTGCTGATTTATCATTGTTTTTTAATGAAAAAAAATACTGTTCAATGCCAGGAATGGCTTGAAAAACATTACTCGGACTCTGCTCCATCAAAAAGAAGCATTTGTTATTGGTATGCCGAATTCAAACGTGGTCGTACAGACACCGATGACATTCCATCTACTGGAAGGCCAAATGACGCTGTTATTCCGGAAAACGTTGAAAAAACACTGAAAATCATTATGTCCAACCGTAAAGTGAAAGTGAGGGAGATTGCTGACATTCTGAAGATATCAGCAGGCAGTGTACAAACCATAATACACGAACATTTGGGTATGAAAAAGGTGTGTTCCAAATGGGTGCCGCGTTGGCTCACACCGGAGCAAAAACAACAACGAACCGATGATTCAAAGAGCTGTTTGGACATGTTTACGCGCAATAAGTCGGAGTTTTTGCGACGGTACATCACAATGGATGAAACATGGATCCACCATTTCACTCCAGAGTCAAATCGGCAGTCTGCTGAGTGGCATGCAGCCGGCGAAAGCCGCGCAAAGCGACCAAAGACGCAGCAGTTGGCTGGCAAGGTTATGGCGTCTGTATTTTGGGATGCGCATGGAATAATATTCATCGACTATCTCCAGAAGGGGCAGACCATCAACAGCGACTATTATATAGCGTTATTGGAGCGTTTGAAAGTCGAAATCGCAAAGAAACGGCCTCATATGGCGAAGAAAAAAGTGTTGTTCCACCAAGACAATGCACCGTGTCACAAATCAATGAAAACGATGGCAAAATTGAACGAATTGGGCTTTGAATTGCTTCCCCATCCACCGTATTCTCCAGATTTAGCCCCCAGCGACTACTGGCTCTTCGCAGACCTCAAAAGGATGCTCCGTGGTAAGAGATTTGGCTCAAATGATGAAGTAATCGCCGAAACTAACGCCTATTTTGAAGGCAAAGAAAAATCGTTTTACAAAGGCGGTATCGAAAGATTGGAAAAGCGTTGGAATGATTGTATCTCCCTAAAAGGGGACTATCTTGATGAATAAAAACGAATTTTGGCAAAAAAATGTGTTTTAATTAATTAGTCACACACATTATTGAACGAAGTGTTATTCAACTTGTTTTCTTTTTTGGTATAACTTTTTAATATATAAATATAATATACATATACAATATTCACAATCTCTGAGTCCTTTTATTATTTGTATATGTACGTACATTGTATATACAATTGTACATGCATATATTTATTAAGTTAAATATAATTTTTCAATGAAATATTTTTAACGAATCTTATAGCAGCAAAAAAAAAAAACAACATACATTTCAACTAACAATAAATAATTAAATATAATGCAATTATATACAGAATATAAATGCATGCAGATACAAATTAATAATGTACAGGTAATAATATTCAAATGTTCTTATATATATTATAGAAAAATTTGAATGATGGTTTGAATGTGATGTTTTTTTTCATAAAAGAATATATAAATGTTTATTTGGTAATCACATTCTCAATTTCGTAATTGATTCATTTTCGAAATTTGTTTTTAGCTGATCTTTACCTTAACCATGATCGTTAAGAATACACTTTTAAGTGTATCCTAATTTTTTTCTTTTTCTTCTAAATAAATTGAAAATTTTATCAAAAATGTAGTACTATAAAGAAAAATTATACGATTTAGGAATGCTTTATAGAATTTAAGAACCTTTTTACTGCAATAGTATTTTTTAGCGGTTTCCCCAAAAAAAACTTTCTGAATCTTCCTTGCATAAATCAGTTGCATAATCCTTGGAATGGCATATAGAGTTTAAGCACGGTTTTGTTACAAAAATAAACTATAAAACAAACGTTGAAATAAATAAGAATCCGCTAATTGTTCAGTATATATATATCACCTTTTCCATAATAGTTTTATTGGTCATTGCTAATCGTTTATATATTTTATTTCTATATATATTCACATCACTTATATAAATTAAATACTATTTGATCAAAACATTCACTTCTAAATGATGAATAATTTTTTCAATATTTTAATATAAATTATGACTTTTTTTTTTATATATTGTGTGTATGCAGCAAAGATGCAAAGATGCGCGCATTTATTTATATACATATTTATATAATCACATTTAACCTATAAGTAATTTGTTATACACAATATTATAATAAAATGATATAAATAAAATATTTATATTTAGATAAAGTAAAGTACAAAGCATTTGTAAATATATATATATATAAATTGTTCATATACCATATATTTAACATAACATATCTGTAGCACTTTTAGTATTATTATATATTCTTTTCATGTGTTATATAACTATTAACAATATTCAGATTTATATATATATATATGCTTGCATTCATCCATCCGCATATAGGTATTATATATTTTCATATTTATTTAAATAATAATAAATCATATTCATAATTACATGGTATTTATTTTATTGAGAGAATTTAATCCGATAACCGATATGCGAGTTTTGTTTACGGTGCTGCGGCTCTATATACAGTATATATATAAATATATCATATCCATATGTATATTTATATTCATCTTCTACCAAACATGGTATTTACAACATGTTTTATACATTTATCTATTGCGGCATAACAGCATCTTTTATTTTAAATACATATATATATATATATATAAATGTGTGTATTTTATAATATCTGATGGTATGATTTATACAATAATTTCCCAAAGTATGTGAACGATATATTGTTAAATGTATAGTCATATACAATATCTTTGGAAAAAATAAACCTCTTTATTTTAAAACGTTAAGGTTCAAGAGTATCGTAGAATATTTTTCATTGATTTGGTTCCAAATTATTTTATTATCTTATATAATAAATTTTTCACCCTTCGGAGTTAAATTACAAGAACCAAATTTTCCATAGTAAATATAATTTTCCTAAATCAAAAACCTTAACTTAACTAAAAAAACTGATTCCTTTCACCTTTCACGTACAGTGATTAGTAACCGCAGAATGTCGTAAAACAATGTATTTTAAAAAAAAAAGTATAAACTTAAAATCAAAAAAAAACCATTTAATACTTTTGATATGTATTTAAAATAACCGCTCAGCAGTGTGAAAAACAAATGTAGTTTAAACACAACAAAAAAAAAACAATAAAAAATAAATAAATAAGAACAAAATACATGAGTTAAAAATGAATAAAATTAAAAAAAAAATGAATAAAGATGATCTTTAAATAAAATATATAGGAAAAAAAAAGATTATTAATAATTTGCTTTTTACGATGTTGCCTTTATTATTCTTATAATTTTTTTTTTTTAAACATGGCATATAATAAAAAAATTAATTCAAAGTGAAATGTCGATTATTCGGTAAAGGGTACCGGCGGTTACCTTAATTGTCGAATAATCGGATTTAGGAATTCAAAATCCCATATAAAGTTATTTCCTTTACTATTGTCAAAATCACTATGCAATTGAGTGCGATGATAATGTGATATGCTGCAATTTAGCAAATATAGTTGGGTGTCGAATAATAGTTGTCGGTTAATTATAGTTTGACTGTATAATTTTTACATAATTCTGTTTTATTTATATATATATATATATATATATATATTTATATATATATATATATATATATATATATATATATATATACATGAAAAGATTTAAACTAAAAGATTTTGATTTAACAACAATTTAAACGATTTACGTATAGTATATATATAATACAAAAAAAACGAAAAGAATATGTACGTAAAAGTTGTATGTTTTTTCTTTGACTCATTCAGAGTCCGTTTATAATAATCTATATGGTTTTTTATATTTTTTTGGTTGTTCTTTATATTCCGTATACGTATATATATATATATAAATTTATATATTATTAATCATTAAAAAGAAATAAAATAACAGCCAAGAGTAACTCTTTATATATAATATTTATGTATATATAAAAATAAACTATATCTTCAGTATATAAATATTAAATTAAATACCTATGAAGTTACAAAAGAACATTCATTTTTTACAAATTATACACACACCGTAGATTACAAATCAGAGTAAATATATTATGATATATATATAGTTACACAGTATATATATATGAATATATGAACTATATATAAGAAGAAATTAATAAGATAATTTGATGAATATTAATCGTTTGTTAGTTTTACGTTTTGTTTTTTTTTTATTAAATATTTAATAATATATGTATTGGTTTTTTTTGTTTATATCATTTTTTCGTATTGAGTGTCAATTTTAACAATATGTTAATTGTTATATGAAATCTCTTTATTATATATGCTTATATCATTATCGCATTTATTCTTTAAGCTATTAATATACGCATCGGTATATATAACTATAATAGGTATATATATTTAGTATAGAATTTTCAATATTTTATCTGTGTATACATATATAGTATATGGATTCTCTATAAGTTACGGAAGCCAATGTTTTGTTTTTTAATTTACATTATTAATCATTATAGTAATTCAATTCAATATTTATATCTATCGTTATTTATCATATTGCGATATTGTTGATATGTTGAAAAATTCATATGATTGATTGTCTTGATTTCTATTTGTTGCGACTTTAAACAAATTCGATTTTTTACCAATATAGATCTTATAGGGGTACATTTTTTTACATACGTTAAGTTTTATTGCTTTTGACCAAACGAACAGACTTACTCTTACCAAACTATATATTTTATAATTATATTTATAGCATATTTTATAAAATAGATAAACCCATTTTATAATGACGATATTTTAATTGAGACCGATTGTTAGTTAATTGAATATTTTTCATAATATAGAAAATGCTATTCAGATTCTTAAAAATAAAATAAATATGTATTCATATGTTATATTTATTTTTATATAAATAGAATAATATAAATTGGAATGGATACTATAAGGGTTTTAATAGGTAAATAAAAAAAACCAATACGAAAACGTGACACTTTTCCGAAAAAACTTTTCCTTTAATATGTAATTATATCGGTATTTGTTTGGAATTTTTTGTTGTAGAGCTCGTCTCTTGCAGAGCTCGCACGTACTAATTATATTTAATATTACCTATATATTTTATATACGATGATATACGATTGAGAAATAAATTTAAATATGTGTATAATTTTCATATATTCATATATAATTTAATCTATTAAAAAATTCATATAACATGCATCAATATTTTTGTTGATTTAATTTAATACAATGTATTGTACCTATATATTATTTTTCTTGTATGTATAACAATTACACAAAAATTAGACAAGGCCCAATATCGCCTTTTATATCGCTTATATTCAAGAACAAAAGAAATTGCAATGTAAACATTCAGTGGCCTTTTTTGTCCTTTTACCATATCTTATATATTCAGATTAATGTATCATGCGATTGAGAAATTCAAAGTCATATACGATAATAAAAGAACTTGAAAAATAAAACATAATCGCATCATAAGCATGAAACAAAATACGACAGTTTTCCAACAAGAATTAAGATATTCAATAATTTGTAACTACAACAACCAAAAATGTAACTTAATTTAACGAAATCAAATACAGAAACATTATTTTTAGACTATAGTCATATTTAGACAAAAGCCCGATATATCCACCCGAAATTCAAAGAATGATTTAACCACCACGACATTACCATACCATCCAAACGCAGCCACCAATAAATCGAGTAGTTATATAAATTACATTTGCATTAAGAATTAATTGCTGAACTATAAATATACAATTTATATTTGTTAAATCAAACGATGACCAAAAAAAAAACAAAAAAAAATTATAAATCGAAAAATAAATATTTGAACTTTTCTTGTAAAACTGTATAATATTCATTATATATCTATATAATAACTTTTGGTTTAATGTTTTAAATTTAATGTACCACTTGTGGATATATAAATATAATGAGTGTGCAGAGATATTGTATTTCATTTAAGCATAAAATAAATATACTATATATATATTAAATATCTTAGTTCCATGAAATAATTATAATAATATTTTTTCCAGTTTTGAAGAAATTTGTATAATAACCCTTTTTCCGCACTCACTCGTGTTTATATTCTATTATATATAATATATATGTATTCATATATTGTATATATAGAATTTAAAATCGGTAAATTTTAATCTTGATTCAGTCAGTATAAAATTGCTGCGTTTACTAAATAAAATATTCAATATATATATAAAGCTATAAAGTTACAAAATATTTTTATTATGGAAAAAAAAAGGATTTTTGACAAATAAATATATATATATTTTAAATATTATATATATATATGAATAATTATCGCCCACTATCATTATAAATTTAAGACCAAAAAAAAACTGACTATAACCCTACATCATCGCATCATCATCCCTTATATATGCAATAGTAATCAATGTGAATTTATAAATAAAATTTTGGTAAGACAAATAAATGTTGTATGTAAATCACCCAGTCCGCGTATATCAAAAACACCACCTCTTCATCGCCACCATATATACTACATAAACACCCACTCACATATACACATCACATATATAAAACACATAAATTTATATATATATATATATAATATATTCATCATCATTAAAGTCGTCATCTGGTTATTTTTTTCATTAAGAATAAAAAAGTGAAGAAGAAGAAGAACAAAAAACAAAAAATTAAAATATATTCATAAATAAATATAACATTCTCATATATGTGTATCGTATACATTTAAAATTTTACCATTACTTCTTTCACCGTATATTATTTATTTTTTTTTTTTGTTATATATATATTTATATATGGACGATTTTTATAAAAAGATAAATCTTAAGATTCATATATATATATATATATATATATATATATTGTAGATATATGCTTACAGTTTCCATTTATATACAATATACAGCTTGAGTAATTTCGCATTCCATAAAAATTAATGTAGAGCAAAAAACAACATATTATATATATGTATATAAAAAAGAAACAATATATGTGAAAATTCCTTGTTCTATTGCGCATGATGTGTAATTAAAGGATAACGAAATTTTTTAAGGACAATGTACATTTTAAATTCATCCATATATATATATATATATAATGAGGAGTACATATTCATATATTACTATATATATACGGATACGTATATATAAATTGTATATCGATGTGGATATAAAATAAGAAACATACAAACTCTTTTCTTTTTTATTTTATTTTATTTTATTTTATTCAACAATAACATTGTTATATATATATATATTTAGAAAATCCCTTTCTACGATATATATATATATATATATACTGTGTGTTGGCTGCTGTGTATACATAACTTTCCTCATTTGGAATCCGTCGCAATATTATTTTCTTATATATTTATATATAATTACAAAAACAATAATAAAATATTACAGCATCTTAACCCATTCCTTCTAAAAATTATAATGTGCACCTCTTTCTATACATATATATACATTTTTCTATAAATATACTTACAGATATATCCTATATACAATATTTTTTTTTTTAACTTTCCTATATTTAAAAACGATATATACACACAAAAATTTATACATTTCTGAATAATTTCAATATTATTCTTTTTTCTTATATTTATATAACAGTTCGTGTACAAACAAATTATACATACTCGGTATATATTCGCTTATATATATATATATATATATAGATAGAGATATATAAATTATATAAATATATATGGTATATAGAATATATATGAAAGATTCACAGAACAGTTATCAATATTCAAAAAAAAAAAATGCTATTTCTGCAAAAAAGAAAAAGATTCCACTTGTAGAAAATAGAATAAATATATATATAAAGTACATCATTATATGAGAACGGACGAATATAAGCAAAAATAAAATTTGTAACATAAGATGTGAATACAATATTTTCCTTTTTTTGTGTCTTCGTGTGTGTACACGATGATGTGCGGAGAATTACTTGTGTTATTTATGTCGATTTTAAATATAATTATTTAATAATATATATATATATGATGTGTAAATGTATAAGACAATGTTTTCTCAAACCTCAAAACGCAGTGATGGTGATGCTGGGAAATTTGAACCTATAAAGAATTGAATTGAACCTATAAAGAATTGAAATTTTGTTTTAATTTGTCATATAAATTTGGGTCATTTATATTTCAATATGCAGATTATGGAATTTTAAGTCTTCTACAAATATATGAATTAATTAAAAGAATTTAACCCCAACCATCCCTTAGTAAAACACATATCATAAGATGTGTTTATAATAATCACATTAATTTATAGAATTCTGCTAATAGACTGATTAAGGAGACAAATCTTTATCAGTATAACAGAACTGAGTGGTGTGGCAACAGTAATTAACCATAATTATTATTACATATTACAATTATTACATAAAGTCCGGATTAAAATCGTTATCATATGGTTGTATTATAGTTTCTCAAAGGAAGTAAAAAAAACGAATTTCGTATTTTCATTGCAATTGCATGTATTTAAAAATTTAACGACCAAGTCAACAACAACATAACATTTTTACAAATCAAAATAGGAAAATTGAACTTTACTATATTATATTTATAATATTAATAGATGGCATTTCAATATACAGATACCTATATCATATATGTATAAGGGCAACTCTGAGAACACCTTTGATAAATTGTAATCACATAGCGCCAAAACGGTTTTTAATTATATTTATAATAGCCTTGATTATAAGGATATTAGTGATATCTACCGTATACATCATTTAAGATTATCAAATTAAAATAATTTCATTTCCTCATAATATTCTAAAAACGTAATAGCAATAATAGCACATTCTACCGATCGATATTTTACAAGAAAAATATTTATCACCTATATAGATAAGGAAAAGCAAAAAATAGAAAACCCTATAAATGGAATACTTCGAAAATTTTGATTTTTATAATCCCTTTTGCGGTATTTATTAATATCCTTTCAGTCAATTTTTTGTTTTTTATTTTATTTAGTATTTCTCTTTTATATTTTTGTTTTATATTTTATTTATTATGAGTTTATTTATTTTTCCTTTTCTACACTTATTATTTCTTTTAGATACACAGTTTTATTCAAATACTATATTTAGCTCTTATTTATTTTTATTTTTTATGATATATAAAAGGAGTATTAAAATAAAAAAAAAGAAGATACATAAAATATATTATTAAGAAAATCTGGATAACCAAAAAGAAAAACAACCAACAAAAAAAAAGAAGATTCGTTTCAATTGAATGATTTTCCATAGAGTATTAACAAAAATTTAATGTTTCCGCATATAAACAAAACATAAAATTTTGGTCTTTTATTTGTGTTTTATGATTAAGTTTTTTCATGTTTTTATTATATGAGTTATTAACAAAAATTAAAAATTAAACGTGAAAGTGGAACGATTAAATATTAAATTTATTTTTATATATTTGTATTTATACGCATAGAATTATATTTTATAATGGCTATGGCTATATATTTATTTAAAAGGAATGAATTTCTGAATCCTTTTACTAAATTTTATCTCATTATAGTTATATATATATTATATAGTGGACAATTAATGGTTTTCATTTGTGTGTATATACTATATATCTTGATGACTTGATGTGAGGATAAACGACGAAATGATAAATGAAAAATTATTTCTTTAATATGCGGTATTAACAAATTCAATAGTAGCATATAATTAAAAGTTTCGTACTCAATATTTTGTGTAATTTTGTCAATGTTTGTGTTATTTCAAGGAACACTCATAAGAATTACGTATGTATGGAAGGTATTTAAATTGTGCTTTTAATTGATTCTTGTACCTATACAGCAAATCATTGTATTACATAATTTTTGAATAACTTTATGTTATGCTGAATGACATGTTGGTAAAAATAAATTCATTTAGTTACTGTTTATTAGAATAGTTTCTCATATAAGTATATATAATATTAATTCATACTAAAAACATATTGTACTAAAAGCAAATTTTAGCAGCTTGATCTTATTCATTCATATGCAGATTCTCATCAACAACTCGCTCTAATCATATATCAATTTATGATAAAGGAAAAACGAAAAATTATTTCAATTTTCTTGTCACATGGCAAAATAAATTTTATTTATTAAAATTTATAATCTCTTACAAAATATGTTTTTAGAAATGGCAAAAAAAAACAAAATAATAATAGAAAAAATTAATTAAATAAATATTACGAATATATATTTTTGGTACTATATGCGAATATGAATGAATGTTTTGAAAAGAATTTATAAATACCTATATATATATATATAGTATTATAATTTATAAACCTAAAATTATTGATTGAAATTGTGATATACGATCAATTTAATTGATGTATATTTCAAATCTATATATATTATATCATTATACATATATATACCTATATGGAATGGATATGGATGGATTAAATTGTATATGTTATAGATTTATAGAATTATAATACATATACATTTAACAATGTTTAAATATTATTACAAAAGGGTGATCAAATACAATTTTTAACTATGTCTTAAAATTGACCAAATAAAATCATTAATTATAAAGAAACTTTGATATCTTAAACACCACTGTAATTGTTATATAAATGAAAATATTTCAAACTCCCGGAATTTATAAATAGTCGCGTATATTATCGAATCTTACCGGTCAATATACTGCGATCTTCTTTAAAGAATTAATAACAAATATGAAAGAATTTCAAGGGATCTCAGATTTAGAAATGGATTTTTAATTGGCTATTTAGGAAAGGGTTAAAAATTAAAATGAATTCAGGTTTTTAATCGTATATAGTTTCTTACGGTTTTTTTTTTTTTTCAAATAACTTTTCAAAAAATGTCCAAATTTGTCTCAATTTAACTGATTTGCCTATATAATATCTTGGTGTTTTACCATCATAAATGAACAATGAAATCTCTAATTTTATTTGAACACCCAAATTATTACATGAATATTTGAAATTGCAAAAATAAAGAACTATAAAAAAATTAAACCGATCAAATAAAAAAAAAATTGGTGAACTATTGCAAAGTAAACAATCAATCAACCATAACATTATTTCAAATATATTATTTATGTACATTATATACTTGTATCTTATTTTATGTACATATTCATGATTTTTGAACGTCTCTATCTATCGTTTTCATGTACCATATAATACCATATATACTATCAATATTATATACAGATATATTATACACCAATCTACAGTTTATGTAATATAAAGGTAAACAGAAATATATCTGTAGTGAAAATATATTGTAGTTTTAATACACCAAGTTATACAATATCCAATCTTAAGATAAATTATACAAACATATATTACATATATTTACATAGAGCGAGTAATTTTTTTTATCGTTTTTTTAACATATATGAATAAAGTATGCGAATGTATGAATGTTTGTAAGGAATGGAAAAGGTAAAAAAATTACTAGTTCGGATAAAAGATTAAGTTCTCATCATGAGAATATATAGTTATAGATAATCTATTTGATGTTGCAATGATTATAATAACATAGATATGAGATCAACGTATTTAAAAAAAATATATCCATTTATATAGCATAAGCAAGTATATATACTACATATACATATTAAGCCTAGTCATCATCTTATACAATATTATTTGTATAGTTTTTCAATATAGATTTATTTGGACACGAGTGCGAGTATAGGTTATTATTTTTGTTTGTTGATTGTGTCTATATATAACGAGGTCTTATATATATATATATATATATACAGATAGTAGAATCAGTAATAATAATAATAATAGTATAGTAGCATTTTCACAATATGTTATTGTTTTTATATTGCATTTTCCATATATAATATAGATATAAGATTTCATTTAATAGAAAATTATTTTTCGCATATTTATATATATGGTATATAGACATTACACATATATGTTATATTAGATTATATATATAGATACTTTTATATGTCGATAAAAATACATGCCCGGTCCTTATCAGTCTGATGCACGGTTTAATTTTATATTATTGTTGTGGGGACATTAAATTTTCATTACGTATTCTGTATAATTTTCTAAAGGAAATTCTGTCTGTTTTCAAAAAGGATATATTTTATATAATAT
This sequence comes from Dilophus febrilis, assembly GCA_958336335.1. NCBI lineage: Eukaryota > Metazoa > Arthropoda > Insecta > Diptera > Bibionidae > Dilophus > Dilophus febrilis. The sequence goes on from OY284472.1 coordinate 33,218,659, forward strand.
TGTGTTAAGAAAACTCTATATAATTTTCTAATGGAAATTCCGTCTAATTTGATTAAGCAAATTCTGTTTGATTCTGTATAACTTTTTTGAGGAAATTTTGTATGATTTTCTAAAGAAAATTCTGTACAATTTTCCTTATGAAATTCTTTGTGTAATTTTATGAGAAAATTCCATATGAAATATCTTTTTCGCCTTTACAACCTTCCTTATTTTTAGTGCCGCCCTTGGCCGGACACTTAACGTTTATATTTATTCAATAAATTATGTATTATACATAGTAAAAGATTTATAAGTATACATGAGAAATAAACCAATTGTTATGATTTGCTTGATAATAAATATGAACTTATTAGAATTGCACGTATATATATATATATATATGATTAGAAATGATATATGAGCTCTATGAGTATAAATATCTGTATCAGGTGATTATCATATATAAAGAAAGGTCAATATAGAGGAAATAAAAAACATATTGTTATTTATAATATATAGGTTGATCCACACGATTTCTATATATTTTGTCTTATATAATATAACATTCACATCAAATATTTGCAGAATATTTTTAATAGACCATAGAAAATATTGAATAAAGATCCTATATACGAAAACAATAACATATATGATTAATTATATTATGAAATATATACCATTTGAAAACTTATACTTTTATATGTACAATGTATTTTGGTTTGATGATGAGTACTTTGGAAAGATGATGATTAAGATTGCTATCTTTATATGCCGTTTTATCGATAAAATCTTCAGTAGACGTAATTAATTTAACTTTATTCCTTATTATTGTATTAAAAACGATAAATTTTCTGTTCACAAACTATTTATATGAGTTTCGGGGTGTAGAATATACGTGAGGTAGAATATACATGGAACTTCCATTTTCATGCATATTATATAGATAATGATAAATAAAAAATTCCAACATTTAAAAAATAAAATAAAATTTATTGAATTTGTTGTCAGATTTAATTCACAAAAGAGAAAAAAAAAATTATAATAATAATAAAATTTTCTATTACAAAATATAATATGATTTTTAATGAATTGTGTTTTTAGTTTTTTTTGTAAATAGTCTCCGTTTATTTATCGTATATAAAATAAATTTCTATATCTATTTATTTGTATTATTAAATTGTCATCTTTTTTTTACTCATTAAAATAAAGTTTTTTTTAAATTTTTACTTTATTTACTAAAAATGTATTTAAATATTTATTTCAAAAAAAAAAAAAGAAAAGAAAAGAAATAATAATGTTTTTGTTGAATCGATCAATAAACTACCAAATTTTGTTATATTTGCTTAATGATCATGTGTTGTATTTTTGGGTGTTATATATTGTGTTGTGTAAATGTGTTGTGTGAATGTGTCGCGTGTATGAGTGTGAATTGTATTTATGAATCTTAAAAATAAATTATACTAATTGAAAATTATATAAGTAATAAAATTTTGTTTTAAAATTACCACGGAAAAACTCTGCATTTTTTGTTTTTAAGATATTTTTAATAATAATAATAAAATGGATCCAATTATTAAACTGATTGTGCCCATTAAACTTTTGGCACCATTAAAACAACCCAAATTTTCGGTATTAATACCGAATCGTATACTATCGGGGAAACGACATTCATGATCTGTACATAACATACGTTGTGAACCACCACCGCCCGGTTGAACAATACCTTCTATCGATATAAATATTGGCGGACAATTATTGATTAACCAATGACCATCACATGCATTCGATAAATTTATTTCAAAAGTATCGGCAACCAATTGACGACAATCAATATTTGCCTGTTGTGTTGCATTTGCTCTAAAATTATATATAGAATAATAATATATTATAAAATCTCTGTACTCTATATATATATTCATATATATTTGATAATTGATAAAAACAAAACGAACCTTGGATTTTCAACACTTCTTGACATACAAACGGATATCGGTGGATAATTATGTCCTTGAATGCGTAAACGACGATTATCACTAGCATGAAAGAAATAATTTGGATGAATTCGATAGAAAACAATACCACCCTGTTCAACAAATTGATTCATATTATTTGAACCCCATTCGGTTTGTCTCCAATCGGAACCACATCGATGATTGATTACACGTCTTGGTACTGCAAAAAAAATGTATTATAAAATTAGTTTCAAAATTATGATATTATTTCTGTATGATTGTGGAATTCTATTAAAGAATAATCTAAGAATTTCAACAAATTGTAATATCATATGTATAAAAAATAATATTAATTTACTTTGTTGAATTCTTGCTATCACCGGATTAACCGATCCGGCAGCATTATCGCCATTGCCACTAACTTGTAACGGGAATAGATCACGACTTTCTTCGCGTACAAATCGTGCAAAACGTTGAATTGCACCAGCGGCTAAAAATAATAATGTAACATCTGGTTCAGTTTCACGCATTATGAATATTTGTTGTGCAACAAAATTTGCATCGCCTTCGGCAACACCACCCGCTTGCGGTACAATTAAAGCCACCAATGAACGTCCACCTACGGACGACGTTTGACGTTCAAATTCCATTAATGATCTGCTTGTATTCCGTATATGTTGGATAATATTTGGTAAATTTAAACCAACCGGATGAAGAACATGCATAGTAGCATTCCATGTTGTATACAAATCTATCAGACTGTTTGTAGTATTTACAATTATACGACCATCCATTGCATTCAATAGCGTGTATGTTGTACCGAAACGGCCAACATCTATATTATTTAATAAATGTCTGAAAAGATAATTACATTTTTTTTTCATCATACAAAACTGCTCTTCTAAATATTTACATGCACAAAACATAATCACATCATATTTATATATATACTTACGCAACTGTTGATTGAATTTGATTAAATGGCCATGCAATATCAATATAAATATATAAATCAGTGGCTGCTCTCCATATTGTTTGATCATTTGGAATGATTGAGGTTGCGCCACAAGTTAAATCATTTAATGAATTGGCTATAAAAAAAATAATCGAAACAAAATATTAAAAGTTAATATTTATATTAAATTATAACGTAAATATGCATGAACATCACTTACGGACATACGTTGATAGTGATTGTACGGCAGACTCAGAAAATTGTTGAATTGCATCGGGTGTCAATGTTACACGTAATTGCATTTCACGATCTAAAACCGTACTAAATGCTGTTGTTTGTTGATTCATTTGCTGAACGGGCGCCACGGATGTAAATAAAATACGTCGATCACAGGCACGTGAAGGTGTTCCCAAAACACCACGTTGTGAATAGTACATGTCAAGTAATTGACTGAGTCTCAATTGTGGTGCCTGTTGACGCCATTCAATTATACTGGAACCCAATATAAGTCCGTCTAAACCACCTCGTATTTCCGCATCTGTCATTTCGAATCGTTCACGTTGTGATATAAAATACCAACGTGGTACATGGGTACTGTTCCAGGCACCAGCTGCACCCACTCCAATCTGTTGTGTTACCGGCCCCTGTAATAAGCTTACTTCCGCCAAATCACCGGCTAACGTTGCCGCCCACAGATTCTCCACATTAACCCCCTGAACTTGCCGGGCCCGTTGTTGACCTGGTGAGGAACGTGACATATCCAATAGTTGACGAATGGTTAACGCTTGTGGCAGTAAACCGGCTGCAATACCAGCAATTAATGAACCAGCTGATACTGCCCCCCATGGTGTTGTGATTACCCCATTTTCAACGGGACACTGTGATATTACATTGTTTGCCACTTCAATTAAACCAGCATCTAAATTTCTATCAAGATTTGGATCAATAAATTCGCCCTCAACATTTTCACCCTCACCCTCTTGAATGGGCTGTTCGTCATTTTCGGCATCGTCGACCGGCACTTCACCTTCGTTTATTGCACCCTCGTCCAATTCACCATCAACACCTTCAAGCATTTGATAATGTCCCAAATTTCTTTTGTTATGTTCTTCACTGTATATATATGGTAATTTCGATAATATACAAAATATATTTATATAAATGGTTCAAAGTAAAAGTAAAAGTTAAATGAATTTAAGTATGATTACATTTCATCCATCCACGATATATCACCCATAAAATTTGTTTTTACCGGTATACTACGTTTACGTTTTATTGTAGTGTCATCGTATCCTCTTGGTATACGCATTGCTCTAAATTGTGCCAATTGACCGCAACGTATATTCTCATCGCCACGTACTTGTGTTTCAACCGAATGCGATAACATAAAATGTAATGCACACTATCAAAAATGAAAAAAAAACCATATATGAAAAGATAGAAAATTACATTTTCAAATAGATTTCAACACATAAAACAACGATATAGAGTTACTAACCCGTTCAAGTGAGGTTAACGTTTCATTTGGAAAATTACCAGCACCCAATGGAATTAATCGCGATAATAATATACGATGTTTGGAAAATGGAAAACTTGATGGACTGAATGGTATTATATTTGGTGATTGAAAAACACCCGGTGCCCGCTCAATGCCATCCAATCGAAAACGATGTAATAATTGTGTTGTTAATACTCGCATATCATCTTGAAATGCCGGTGTATCTTCAATTTTACGTATTAATTCAATTAAAATATTTATGGTCATTGGTAGACGATTATCTCGTTGTAATATTTCTGGTATTTGATAGCATTCCATTAATGAATTTGGTATTCTTGTTTGTATATTATCTTGTGCATTTACCGAACATTTCATATGAATAAATATTATTGCTATTGTATAAAACAATAATATTTTTCCTAAAAACTTATTCATCATATTATAAATGGTATATATAATCGCGTTCTTATATCAAAATATATATATGTGCCTATTTATAATATTAGGAAGAGATAAAAAAAAAATAATAATTAAAAAAATATTGTATATAAAGACTATACGCGCGTAATATACTGATTTTTGTTGTATATGTTAATTGTTTCATAATTTTTCCGATTAAATTTGATGAATTACAATTATTATATTTACATTATTTTTAGTATATATATGATGTTAATGAATATACACACACACCTCTGGTAAAAAATTATGACTCAAACTCATTTTAATACATTTCTTAAACTATAAAATGCATATGACAATTTACTTGTGTTGGGCATTCATTAAAAATCTCAGAGTTTTAAATTATATACTATTAGCATGATTGATTCTATAATCTATAAATGCTATATAAGTCATTCCGTCATCCACGCAACATATATATAAAATAAATAGGTCTTCTATAGAAATTGTCCTTTCAAGACAATTGTCCTTTATCTTTATTTTGAAAAGATATCTCATAGTAAAATTAATTATACTGTTATCATTTGCAAGTTTCTACGGAATGCAATTTTATAATACAAGTATTATAAAATACACTGCAGTTAAAAAGAAAATCACAAAAACGGACGCGAATCTCATTTTAAAAATCACCCCTTTGTTAACGGAATGAATTAATATTAATCAAACAAAGATCAAGATAATTTAAAGATCGTTTTTCTTTCCTTTATTTTCCTTGTTATTGAATTAATTTTAATTATTTTATTAATATGCCTTTCATAAAAGGCAATTACAAATCCATATTGTATTTTGAATATTCATTGCATTTATAAAAACTATAGATTAATTTCTATAGTATTGATATAAATTACATAATTACTTTTCCTTTCATTTCATGACTTTTCAAACGACTATATCACAATAATTTGATTGATAATGTAAAAATGACGCATAATTGCAAAACATTTCGTAAAAAATATATGCTTATAATCAAGAATTATACAAACGAATCGAATATATGATTCATCATGCATATATGCTATGCGATAACACACGACGACATCATTTTTTATGTAATCAAGGGAATTTAAATCATTTTATAATTAGAGGATAATTTTATAAATCAAGTATCTATAAATAGAAAATTAAATGATTGAAAAAAGTCTTAGCTTTATTTATTATCTCAATAAGTTTGTAATTGAATTTAATATCCCCTTCTATATATTAAATTCAATTTGTTTGAATTTTTTGTTATAATTATAATGGGGGTTTTTTTTAATACCTTAAATATTAAAATTTAATATAAGAATTGAGTGACCTCATTCATTTTTACAATTAATTATTACATTGAAATTTCATAATTTTATTAAACTCGGTAAATTGCATTAACATGGTTTTTACTTGTTGGATTTCTTAATTGTGTATTTATTTATACTAAAAAATATCTTGTGTTAGTTTATAAACATAGGGCATATAAAAGAAATTATGATGATGATAGCAATAATGACAATGCATACTTTCAAATAGCAGGTACACAAAAACCCATATATATATAGAGTATATTCGTACAGGTTGTTATCGTATAATGTTTTTTTTTCTTTATATCTTATCTTACAAATATTTATTGACTTTTACGTTATTTTATTTTTCGTTTGTATTTTTGGTTTTGCCTCAAAATATATAGCAAAATTGATAAAAATTATTATTATTACATAAATATACATTAAATATTTACCATTCGGTTATCAAATGAAAATTGGTAAATCTATATCATAGTTATATACATACATTTATAAACATTTTGATAACTCGCACTCAACAAAAATATTAATTTTTATAATAATAATATTGATAAATAACGCATAAATATAAATATATTGATGAATTCACACTATAATTACTATAAATATATTTGGGTTAGGAAAAATTTTAACCAAATATTATATGTAGATAATTTAATATGTATGTGAATATATAACAAAGATAATAATGGAAACTGAACCACATCTAGTAAATTTTTACATATCATTCGATTGTCAATATATATCATTTATGGTATTTATAAGGCTGTATAGAAGAAAATGTCTGTCCCAATAAACAACCGCACCTTTTGTTATCTTATCACCTGGATATAAAGTATTTATTATAATATTCTATATAATATTGAAGGGTCTAGTGCTAGATAGTATGTGCAATAATGCATACATTGACATATAAATGATTTAGTTGAGAATGAAAGTGAAATGATTCTAATAGAGTGGTAATTTAGTTTTGATTTTGTTATATTTTCTGTAGTTTTATTCTAAAGATTGAAGTTTGATAAATTTTCCAAATATCAATCGTTTAATTGTTTAAAAAATTCATAAAATATTAAATTAAAGATTTAATTGTTATGTAGAAAATCTATATGAAGAATGACGACTTTTATAGCTATAAAACAATTGCACTTTTCTAAATGCTTTTCCGTTGAAAACTTTTATCCATTGTAATTTTATTGTTATATTGAGCTAATTAATAAATACTCATCTTCATGGCATTGTGTTGATGGCACAAATTATTTAAACTATAAATTTGTATATCTTATCAAAAATTGACGTTCATTAATATTCCTATCCTATATATCGATATATAGACTTGCAATATAAATTATTGATAAAAACTTATACATTCAGTCAAACATATAAACACACTGTAAGTTGTAAGTGTTTATATGATTTATTTATAGTCGTATTACACACTTTATATTGGATTTCAAATAAAGATTATATGACGACGTTCAGTGAATGCGAAGATATGTATATATACCATCGATGATATCAAAATGATAAAATTTCCCACTTATTTATGTATTATGTATATTTGTTTGATCTAAATTGATTATAATACATTTTTAAGATGATATCCGTCCAGGATATACTCTTTAAATGATGTTTTGTCGATCTTATTTCGTAATTTTTAGAAGAATGTACAAAATTCTATTTTATTTCCGATTTGCTTTCGTAAATTGCCGTAGATTTTTCATGATAAACATCAATTTCACATCAATGTAATGACTTTATTTACATTACTATTTTTCAGTATGATTTATAAATGAAAAATTTTAACAAACTTAACAAAATATTGATTGCAATTTCTTGAAAATTCATTAACCAATCGTTTTGAAAATTATATCAGATATTTATATAATGCAGTGCAGATGATCTCTGTTCAAAAATTTAAGAGACTAGGTTTTGGTGATCCATTCAGAATTTTTAGGAAGTTCGCACTATTTTAACCAAACCGATTTCTTGAAACAATGAATTACTATATATTTATAACTATAATACATTGTAAAAGAATATCTTTAAGACGTTAAGGAAGGTTTCCTTCGATGGATTGATTAATATAATTAAGAATTTTCCACAATGTTATTTATTAAAATTAAAAATTGTTCATTTCACTTATTACAGTTTTCATGTAAGAAAAACAATTGTTTAAAATAATGTTAAATACGAAAGTAATTTTAGACAAATTAATAAATTAATCACTGATATGTAATTAAATTATAATTGTTCATTGTCTTTTACCATAAATAATCAATGTTTTCTTTCGAAATAATTATACCAGACAATTCTATTTAATGTATGTATTACCATAAATGAAATCGATCAATCGGCAGTCGAATTTCAATCAAATAAAATTGGTGAAAATATGAAATGTTTGCGGTGAATCGTCCGTAATCAATAAAACCTCTTTATTATATAGTTAATTTTATTTTTTTAAATATTTCCAGATATTAATCCTTAATCCAAATATTATTTAAATCAATTTCTGTATATATAAGGGAAATTGTGGCAATTAACTTAATCTCGCGATCCACAAAATTTGTTGCGATTTACAAATAATGTTAAACTACATTCTATTTTTATGAGAATTTTATCATAAAAAAAAATATTTAAAAAATTATTTCACAACTAAAAAAATATTTGTTATTGATAAATAAATCATATGCTTTAGCTTTTTTTATGCTCCAAATCCCCAAATACACAAAACAAAAACAAATAAATAATTGGTTTTTGAGCAAAAAAAAAATATTATTGATTACTAACATTTCATTATATCACTATACATTTGTAATTCATTACTATATATATATATATTTAATTAATCATTTCTATTTTTATGCGTTTATATATGAAAATAAAATTAATTCTTATTTTTATGGAAAAAAAATAAATGAAAAATAGATAAAAACTGAAAAAAATACATTTGCACAAAATATCATATTTGAAACACAAAAAAAAAAAATTGAAATACCACAATAAATTTGTGTGTTAAAAACAAACAGCAATTTTTTTTTGTATTTTTACATTTACAAATTAATCTCAATAAATTGTATATATTTTTTTTTACTTATTTAACATATACCTACACGCATAAAATATAATATAAAAAATGAATGATAAATGAAAATGATTATTATAATATAGATAAGATAAAAAATTTGAGAATAAAAATTAAAATTCATTTTAATATATATGTATATAAAATAAAATTTAATCTCGCTATACTACTATTAATATAAAATAACTTTTAACTTTTCAAGAAGAAATCTTTTAAAATAACATTCTTTGATAAACATTTCAATTATAGATATAAAAATAAAAATAAAAAAAGACTTACTTAAAATTTCACTATAAATAACCCACAAATAACACTAAATTTTCCTTTACACCCTCCGCACTCCGCACTTCTTCTATATTATTATTATTTATATAATTCAAGAATCCTTTTCTTAGTTCGTTTTTTCTATATTTATACTATTTATTAATTAACACATTAATTTGTTTGTAAATAAATAAATAAATAAAAAAACTATCTTAAACTATAATTTTTAATCATATTTCGGCACAAAAAATGTTATTGCAAAATATTTTAGAAAAAAATAATGTAAATTTTATTTTTAACCACCGGAATTGCACCTGTAGCTAATTTACACTATACATTTACGAACGACAACGATAAAGAATAATTTTTTCAAGAGTTGTGAACCGCGCCTATATGCGATTAATTTACAAAAAATACAGAAAATTTTTTTTCTTTCATTGAAAGTTTCATAGAACGGTGGTACCTTATCACATTGTTATCTTATATATGTTTTTTTTGTGTGATGTGAACTATTGGCTAACAACAACAAATAGCATTTAACTAAAAAAAAATTAGATAAGATTAAATTATACAATAATATAGAAAAACTCATTATATCTATTATTTTACTGAAATACACATTTTGTTATATGTAAAAACATAAATATAATTTATGAAAATTTTTGGCGTTTTATTTTGGGTTTTCTTTTAACTATCTTTCACAATTGTATAATTTAAAAGGTAAATTTTACAATAAATTCGAAAGTAATCTTTATATGTTATATATTTGATTATTCATAAATATATAAATCTTAATTATATATAAATAAATTGTATTTTTCATATTCTTTTACTTACGTTAGGTCATATACGATCAGTTTTTATCTATATATAAATTATTTCTGATAAGTGAATGTCCAGCATTTTTGGATACCATTTTTACCTTGCCAGATTTTAATCGATTACTATATTGAATTCTGTTGATATATACATCTATGATTTATCTATATATACGAAACCGCAAACGAATGATTGCATTTTGAATTGCTATATATAAATTAATGACTCAAGTGTAATCTAAAATATTTTATTATACGTTTTATAATAAATATTTGGTAAGTTTCGAATGTTTTTCTCTTTCAATTTCATTGATTTTTCAACAATTAATTAAAAAAAGAAAGACAACAAAAAAATATATATAATCAATTTATAATTAAATATGATTACAAATTGGGCTTAATCTTAATTTCTAAAGAATTCATACTTAATTTTAAATCTATATACAAAAAAAAATACATTATACATACTAATACAAATATTACATATATTAATTGTAGAGAAGAAAAATACTTTTCTAAAAACAATTTTAAATGTATATACAAAAATAGATAACGGCTAGACATATATATTAATGTAGGTATATTTCAATTACCCATATTGCGTTCATGTATCGAGAGCAAACCAATATAAATATAATTGATGTTGACTATATATATACATCTAACGTGATAATTGTGTAAGTAAGAAATAATGTCCTTGTATGGTGAAGAAGTTCCAAAATAATTGATAAATTAGTTGTTGATTCATAATTCGATTGTGATGTATAAAAATTTCCCATATAAATCATTGTAAAAATGTTGAAATTATATTTTTGATTGTTCTTTAATTAAAATTATCCTGATTATTTCCATTCTATAGAACATAAAGATTATGAATTGTTAATTTTTTCTTTTCCTTTCATCTATAAAATCTTTAATTTAAAAAATTTTCCTTTCATTTATGAAAATTCAAATCTTAAAAAAAATATACGTAATACGAAAATTATAGCCGATAAAACAATCAATTCGACATTTATGAGGTTAATAAAATATATAAACATTTAGGTGTTTTATTTTTTGAGCATCTCAAATAACAAATTTTGAATTAAATGGCTGACTTTTTGGCGTTCTATATTTTTGTATTTGTGTGAATAAATAAAAAAATCATTATCATTCATATCGTAAAAGTAAAACCACAGCTGCTGCAGCAAGAGTAAACAAAAAATTGATAAGATTATTATTTATTTTATTATAAAATTAATATAAAAATAAAATGTAAAAAGTAAACCACATAATTTTTTTATATAAATATTCATTAACGAATTGATTTGGAAAATAAAATGCAGTTGTAAAAATAGATAAAAAAAGTAAATCCATCAATTTGAGATCTTCCAAATTTTTTATTTGGTGTTGTGTTTTTTGTTGTTGCTGTTCGCGATTGATTACATTTGATTTGTGTGGTGCAGTTTTTTTCATTTTAATTCTATGAAATGTTATTAAAATTTATTGGTAAATATTACTATTATTTTTTTTTTTTTAATTGATATTATTTAACTGGACAATTTTAATTGTATTTTTTAGTTGTATATGCTTTTTATTGTATTTCTACAATTTTGGGTCGTTTTTGTTTAGTTATTGTGTGGGGATTTTTTTTAATCGTTGTAAGATTATATTATTTTGTGTATGAATGAAAATTTCTTAATGAGTTTATTTTTTAATTAAATTGGGAATTAAGTTTTAAATCTAATGAATGTTTAATAATGATTGAATGTTTATTTCTAAAATTATTGCATGTTCACTAATATTACGTTAGATTATATGCACAAAAATAAGTGTTTGTAAATGCGATTGGGAAAAATCGATAATTACTCGAACGTAATAGCAAATATAGGACGCCGTTTTGTCTGTATCTGTAATTTTAAACTAATATTTTTGTTTAATAATCATTGGATTATCGATTAATTGATTGATATGTTTAAATTATCCAGTATGGATTGATGATTTATTTAGCAATTAATTTAACTTTAAGATTTCATATAGATAATATATACTATTATTGATTACCATTTCTTTCCAGCGACTTACAAATAGTAAGTCCTTTTTGAAGGATTTTTTTTTCTAGTATTTCTTTTCGGGTTTGTCTTCTATACATATAGACTTTAGTATTTGTTAATTAAAAACCAAAACCTATTTTCGGTTTTCAATAAGACTTTATAAACATATTTATATAGTTAGAAAACGTTTAAAATTATAGTTTACATATATCATCAACGTTTTTTAATGGATTAACTGAAATTGTTGTGATTTACAATACAAAAACTCTATCATTTAGGCTTCTTTATTTGTTTACAAGTTGACTACATATCACCTCTGTATAAGAATATAAACTCGCGATCATCTATATAAGAATATAGTTCATTAAATAGATACAATGAAGTCTATATTCTTTTTATTACGAACAGATTTTACTAAATTCTTTTAACACAAAAAAAAAAGACATACAAACAAAAAATCCAATTTACTATATTTTTATTTAAAATTGCGTTAAAAATTCCATGAGATATAAAAATAAAGGAAAAGAAAAAAGAAAAAGATCTTTTTTTTTTAAATCTATAACCCTCTTCAACAATAAAATACAAACAACCACCCTCCTTTAAAATATTATTAAATATACATCATTTTTGTTAACTTTTTCGAAATTTTTTTGCTTCAAAGAAAACAAACAATTCTTTTCTATAGTTGTGTACCACATACTACACATTGTGTACTACACAATGTGTAGTAGTTGCATTGATAGTGTTCATATATAGCGTTACCATTCTGATCTCATTTCAAAACACCCGCAAAATATTTAAAAATAAATTTATATATAAATATATAAACACTAAAAAAGTTATCTCCCAAAGTATTTCAAACAAATGTATAAATAGATTTTATTTTATACCGACCCCCGATACAGAAATTCTTTTATTTTTTCTTAGAATTTTAACATACTACAACAAAAACAACAGTAATAAATAAAAAAAAATAAAGGAAGTTATATTTGTATAAGTGCATCTTTGTTTTTTTTTTTAAATAAAAAAGTAAAAGAAAATATGAGGACCCTTTTTTCTTTTTTTTTTTTTTTTATTTATCATCATATTTATTAATCCTCTCTATATACAAGATGATTGCGCGTGGTCCTCTTAGTTAATTCAATAGAATTCTGGTAATTTGCGTTGATCAAAAACAATGTTTTACAATTCAGACTGGATATTTTCGAGTTTTATATTTTAAAATTATGATTATTATATCGATTTGCGTGTCTAAGAAATTATCCCTCAATTTATTTATTTTTTTGTATAGAATACCAATACTTTTTTTAGTAGGAAATCCCAATGAAATAAAATCTCATTAAACTAACTTAGTAAAAAGGCGATCACTTATTAACAATCCCTATCATAATATAATTTGGGTTAAGCGGATATCAGACGACAGAATATATATTCTAAAATTGATGCTAAAACGAAAAAGAGAAACCATTTATGTGTGAAATATACAGAACTATATATGCATGGAAAAATTACAATAAAAGGTTCTTTTTTTATTATATATTATTTATTTTTCCCACCATCTGCAATAAAAATGAGCAGGCAATTTTTAAATTTAAAATTTTGTATTGATAAAATTTGTTCTTAAAATGTAAGTGCAATAATTTAGAAATAATTTTCTAAATTTCAGAATTTATATTCTTAAGTGCAACAATTATTTCATCAGACATCCTCCTCATTTTTATTTATATCCATTCCGCTCTTACTTGTAAAAAATCCTATATTAAAATTTAAGCACAAAAATTAAGAATATATATTCTGTCGTCTGATATACGCTTTAAACAAAACGAAAACGCTGAGTTTGATTTTCTATTGAATTTCATTCAAGATTATAATCTTTTTTTTTTCTATGTCATTATTTTATACTTTAAATCCTTTATGTCCTTAAACGACAACAATTCATTAAATCGTTTAACAAAAACAACGGTTTAACAAAAGATACAATGAAATTTTGCAAGGACCTTAGGATTTTTATTTTAATAATACTTTTTATACATAAAATATGTGAATTTTTATACTAATATATACCATAAGATAAAATTGTATAGTATTATTTTCTTGTTGAATTTTAATAGAACCCGCATTGCTTTGAATTAATGAATTTCCCTTCTATTACAGTAAAGAAGAAGGATACGATTTTTTTAAAATAAAGGCATTTATCTGTATACGATATTTCTTGGTTGTGTTGTGGTGCGTATATACAAATGCATACAATTTATTTTTATAAACAACTGTAAAATAACACAAAAAAAAAAGATAAATTTCTATATTTATATAGATTATCTATATTTTTCTATATCTATATTTATTTATTATGGGTGAAATACCCCACACCAAATGTTTAGTGAATGTAAAATTTTCGTTTGTTTGTTTGTTTTTTTTTTGTCTATTCAAAACTCAAAACTGGTTTGTGTTGGTTTGTTATTCATTTGAAAACTGACTTACTGGAATTGACAAAATTTATCATCACCACACCAACATCATCGAATTGAACGTTAAAATGTTATTTATAAGAAATTTTTACATTTTCTTAAGTTATAAATAAGTTAACTAGGAAACAAACATAACAAAAAAAAAGTTATAAATAGAAATGGATATACAGAAAAACCACCCACTAATATTTGATCGTTTAATATTCTCTTTATATGGATTTGTGTTAAGTCGTTCCACATATGTGGTTGATAATTTTGTTTTTTTTTCAACATTTTTCCTCTTTTTTTTTTTTTTTGTATACATTTTACTACAGTCTGCATACTGTAGTAAAATCTATATTATTAATACATTTATTAAGTGAAATAATTTCGATGGTATAGTATGTAAAAAGTTACTTATTTGTATATGCTATGGTATTTAATATACACAGGATAAAAGAATGAAAATAATAAATACATATGAGCATGTTCATTTATCTTGTTGAATATAAATTTATGCATAGGTATGGGTGTTTGTCTGTATATATTACTATCTACAAGGTGATATAGTTATAAGGATGTGTTCATTTGCATTACTAATAAAAAAAACATAACTTTACATATAAGATAATGTTAACGATTTGTTATGGATTTGTGTTGTGTTGAGAAATTTGAAAAAAAATCTTATACCTGCGTTCAAACTTGAATTTGAACCCTTTTTTTTTTTTTTTTTTCAAAAAAAAAATATTCTGAATATGTAATCATCAAAATTATGTCTGCCATTCCAGATTGATATTTAGTTTTTGATATATTATCTATATATATTAGAGATATTGATGAACTTGCTCTATTTAGGTTTTTATTTCCTTATCAAAATATGCTAAACAAACTCGTGTATATATCTATCCTAGTAATATGTTCACTATATTCACTATATATATGTTCACTATTCGTATATAAGTGTTAAAACTGTTTCACTAACACGTTTTATATAACTATATATAATATTGAGTGGTACATTTTTAGAAAAGAATCTAAAAGTTGAATCTATATTTCAATCTTAAATTCTTAAGCAGCGTAGTGGAGGGTAATTTTAGCTCCATTATTATCCGTCTAGCGTTCCGACAACGCCTTTCATAGACGTATTTTTTGTTTTTCTGTTATTTTTTTATCTTAGAATAATTTTTAATATTATATATTGAAATAATTTTATGGTTTATATTCTAATGTAATTTCATTGTCAATCATCGTCGTCTTATTTCGTCAAAGTAGCTGCGTAACATATAATTTACATTCCTCTATATATTCCTATCTATTTTTGTATCCGCGTCTACTTAATTAAGTTGGGGGTGCGTTTGAAATGAATTCAGTACCATTTTGTTTATGATAAAATTTGATCTCTTCTTTGTAAATCTATATATGCTGTGCATTCTTATAATTTAGGAATATTCTTTCGTGTTTTTATGCTTAACTTTATGATGGTTATCGTGTTTAAGCCAGAACCATATTCTTCAGAACTTCTATTTTAATCCTGAATGCTCCTTGTATACATTCTACCAGTCCATTCTCAGTTTGTATTGTTATTGTTAACGTTTAAAAAAAATGTTGAAAAATGTTGTAAAATTATAAACACACACCTGCTCACAGATGCGATCGAACCCTACTAATATGTATAAAAAAAAAATACAATGAAATTTACAACAGAATTTACAATGTATAATGCATGTGAATGTCCACATTATTTAAAAATATCTTAACATCTTCATATGAGTGTAATTATATGCCATACATATGAATCGGTTATCTAGATGTGTGTAATAAGGTGGCATCATCTTTACATTTACGAAGGATATGATGGGTGAATCACAAATTTATTTTAACTATATCGTATCATGACCATATAATAAAATAACGATTTCAATTTCTCGTCGTATATCTTCAATTATTTATTTCAATTTACGTCTCACACTATAATTTACGTTTCACCAATTGGTATCAATTTCTGTTGTGCATTTATCATTGTGAATTTATAATTTCTATAATTCTACATTGTATTGAAAATAATGGATAATTATCGCAGGATAAAACCAAACCGCAGGTTTTTAACAAAAAATCAATTTGATTATGTTTTAAATGTAATTATATTATATTATTAATTTAAATTGTCATTTGTGTGTTTACTCAAGATAAGGATAATTTTTCCCTCAAATTATAATTAAATGAATGCCGTTGTTTTTATAACCTTCATGATGATTATTATTTAAGATTTTATATTGATATATGGATATAGATATGGAGAGGGGGTCAAGTAAAATCAAATAAAAAAAAAGAAATATAATATAATCAATTTGAAATAAAACCTGATTTACAGGTAAACATTTACCAAAAAAAAAAAAAAAAGAAAAAATCCTTCTTTGCAATCTTCCCAATTTCCAACACTTAACTAGAATCAGCCGGTATTATTTTGAAAGCATATATGTTTTAACATATAGAGTATATGGTAAAAAAAGTTTTAGGATTTCATATGCATTTTTTATATATGCATTTACAGTTGACTCTCGATATAAGGATTGATTCGTTTGATGGTGTATATAGGGGTGTCGTTCCCTTTATTTCCTTATATAGAGGTTTCCATAAAAATTATATAATATAGATTTAAGAAGTGATGAACATCCATCATCAAACTGCCGAAAAATCAAATGAGATATGTTTTCAATGAAAACAATTATTTAAAAAAAAAAAAATCGGAATCGGAAAACCATGGGTTTAATTTATTGAAACCTCAAACAAATCGTTCTTTATTTTTTCTTATATTTCCCTATTCCGAAGTTTTCGTTATTCCAGGATTCCTTATATCGCAAGTCTACTGTATTCATTTTATTCCTTGAAAAATACTTGTATATTATATTTATGTATATGATGTACATTGCACACACCACCATGTAATTTTATGTTGTTTTTTTTTCTTATTGTATATATATATTAACTGCTTTCCTGTAAAATATAAAAATATGGGTGGGTGGTGTGTTGTTACCGTAATATGAATGTGCTACACAGTACACACTATACATTACAAGTTCAAAGTAATAACAACATATATCGTTTTAATACATCATACTAGAACACAAGTTTTTAATTAAAATAATTAATAATAATAATAATAGTAACCCTATTGTTCGTATAATTAAACAAAAATCTTAATTAACAACGAAAGTTTTTATATTGTTGTGATTAATAATTTTAATTGTTAATTAATTGTTTATAGTTTGACGTGTGTGTGCGTGTAATTTTTCGGTTTAAAAAAATTATATAGATTTGTTTGAAATTTTCCAGTTTGAAATTATTGTTGAAGAAAATTTAATGTAAAATATTTTTATTTTAATTAAATTTACCTAATAAAATATATAATTATAGCAAAGGTATTTATTTTAATTTTTTTTTATGTTAATTAGCATTTTTTTGTTAAATGGAATTTATATAAGTTTATTGTAAAATAATTCTATATTTTTTGCTGTTTTTGCTGTTTTGCTGCTAAAAATATTTAAGTCCTTATTTTTCCTGGTGTTTTTAATCTCAATATTTTTTTTTTTTTTACCTTTTCCCTTAATTTTTGTGTGTGTTGGTATTTTGTATGCAGAGGATTATGAATGTGTATATTCAATAAAATACATATATAGAATCATTTGTTCCGTTCTCATCATACATAATACTTATTATGTCTGTATATGGATATGATTAACAGCCGAAATCATTGAAAAATCATTGAAAATTAAGATTTTTTTACAAACGGAGAAGATATATTTAAATTACGATATACTACCATATTAATATTTAATTACGATATTAATATTTAATTGTCATAGATTTACAATATAAAGACTTTATCTCTTAATTTATGGTATTTTTTTCTTAAATTTTTGGTTAGTTCATCGTCATTATATGCGTATAGTTGCTATTTTATACAAAAATTGAGTGATCAAAAGAAAATTTTTCTAGATTTGTTGTTTATACTGTTTTTTTTTTTGTTTTCTTCTTGTTTTCTTTTTGTTTTGTTTTGTTATCGTTGATTGCCGTTTCATGCCGTTTCATGTTGGTGCACTGAATCGTTGAATTATCTCATAATTTTTTTAACTTAACGTTTTCTATAAATATTCACACAGGAAACGCTCTAATTTTGTTTTGCACTTCTTTTCAATCAATTCAAGTCCTTTTCAAAAATACAATATTTTTTTAAATATATACCTATGTATATTCTTTCTTAAATATTTCTTCTATTTTTTTTTTTTTCTTTAAGAATGTCGTATTAAAAATGTTTAAAACTAAAATTCATTTAAAAGTTTGTAAAAAATAATAAATTGATTTTCTAAATTCTATTCTGTATAATTTATAAGAGGAAAAAGTCTGTATGATTTTCAAGAGAGAACCTTCTTCAATTTTCTAAAGAAATTAAGTCTGTAAAATTTTCAACAGGAAATTCTGTATAATTTAGAAGAAGAAATTCTGTACACTTGTCTATTGTAAAATAAATTTCTAATTATCCAAAGTAAATTCTGTGTAATTCTCTAAAGCAAATTGGGTATAATTTATCAAAGTACTATACTATTGAAGAATTAAATTTATTGACAATATACTATGTATATATACTATAAATCAATTTAATACTTCTGTAATAGAGGCTATTAATCAAATCACAATAATCATTAATCAACGTATTAACCGTATAAAATTGTATAAATGTCAAATAAATTCAATTTGTAATTTTATATAGTGATGATTTTTTATCAAACATCAAACACAAAAATCCACAAACAAATGGGATAATTTCAAGTCAACCATTTGATTTATATTCGTTTATTTATAACCTGTATCTGTATACTTCTAATTCTGAATCTGTATATGTAGCTGCACTATATATCGATTAATGTTTGAGAATTTATAACAAACATTTTCTCACATAGGTCTATATAAATAAAAATGTATATTACAATACAATCTCAATTAGATTTAAATTCCAATTACTTGAACTTTTATGTGTATGTACAAATATCTAAACATTACTTATAAATCATGTCTCATATGTTATATAGTCGATGATCAAAAGAGCCCTTTTTTTCGCTAATCTTCCATAAAAGATTTTATTAAATAAATTATTCATAAAAAAAAAATAACTATAGAAAAATTGCAATATTTTGTAATAAAAATTTATAAATGATAAAAACAATACTATATATATATAAATAGATATCCATCCTACATATATATGATGTGGGTGTTTGTATGTTGATATATGCGGGGGGAAACATATCGTAGAAACTAACTGAGGGGTGAACCGAAACAAACACACAGAATTGAAGAGGGTTATTTGATATAGTTTTAAACATTTTACATTTTTCGTAAACATTTTTTTTATTGTATTTATGTTTGTTTTATATTTATATTTAAATGGAATAATTTCATATAAAAAAACAAAAAAAAAAAAAGAAAACACAAAAACCAACCTTCACATTCTGTAAAAATAAAATATAATTATCCTTACCAGATTATTAATACATCATGTATATTGAATAATCAATATATTATAGTAAAACGTTTTTTTTTTTTTTCATTATCATTATAAATACTTAAAATGTGATACAAACAACAAAGATTGGTGAGGGATGGGGGTGATTCAATTTGTTTTTTTTTCTATTTTACTGTCTAACCAATTTTTTCTTATTATTTGTCTCATGTGGGTTCAAACGTGCAATGTGTTTCTGATGAATATAAATTAAAAGACAAAAAAAAAATACTATATACAATATTCTGAATTTTGTTTTCACATTTTTTTTACTTCTTTGATACACTGTTCGAATATACAAAACAAATCATCATCCCTCTGAGAACCCCCCCGCATTCACTATCAGTCATTCAGCTCGTTATATTATAATATAAATATGTCCTAACTAAGATAAGTGAATATGTGCGTGTTTGTGAATGTAAAATATCATCATCGAAAATATTAATGAAAGGATATGCATACATACGTTTTGTATTTTCATGAGGGTTATATTTATTAAATGATTCTATATATTAGATGTTATTGAACAAATTTGATGTGTATGTTGATGATGTTGATGATGTTAATGATGTTTGTGTTTGATGAAGGTGGTAGTATATATAACATGCTTTTTTACATTGGTATTTGAAATTCTATATTTATATATATTCTGATAAATTCTTTATTTTATAGGGTATTTTATCCATTTTAAAATATATTAAAAGGATCAAATGTCCGCTGCGCTCCGGTTTGGTTATTTATATATTTTATACAGTAAAAAATTAACAAATCGCTTTGAAACGTCTTCTTTATAATAGTGTCTTTCTATATATATGCTATAAGCCAAAAATATTGATTCAGATCGCAATTTGTATCATTTTTTAATGATATAAAAATACCGCTTTTGAAGGTGTCATCAAACAAGCATATAGTTTTATTATATTCCTTTACATAGATTTAATGCATTCCAAAAAAAAAATTTTTCTTTAACCCAAGAACAAAATACAATGCCAACGACATGACTAATCTATTGTATCTATTCATCAATAAATACATTGATTTTATTTATTTGGCAAAAAAAAACAAATTCCACATTAAATAAAATCATCACTTATAATTTAACACTCAAAGGGGTGATGATGTAAAAAGGACTATATTAATAACTATGAATTATTCGTAGTATTAAGACTGTATACTAAAAATGGAAATCCTCATGCAGAGCAAAAACTTGAGGCACTTGAGGATCTGTACGGCGCAAAGTCTTTAAATAACTCGTCAGTACTCAGGACGCTCGAATTCTTATTAATAGCGTATGGACATTGAATATTTAAGTATCGCCTTTAATGCACCGTGTAATATATGAATGCATAGATGATCCAATAAACCATGAGTCAAAAAAAAAAAAATCTGTCTATAGACATTCTACAAAAAATATTTTACTAACATCTTCTTGTTTTTTTATTTTACTTCTTTATTATATTGCAATTTTACCAAAAGGTTTTCTTACTCCTTTTTTATTTTTACATTTTTACATTTTAGATTTTACATTTTACACTTTACATATTTTACATTTTTACTACACAAAATTTTTTAGCCTTATATCCTCTGCACTGCACCCTATAAATCAAAAAAAAAAACTCTTTTAGTAGCGCAGTAAATACTAAAAATAGATTTGTTAATTTTTAATAAAATATCCTTTTTCCTTTTTTATCTTTTTCTGCGGGTATGTGTTTTGTGTGTGTTTTATCTTTTTCTGCGGGTATGTGTGTTAATAAAAGGAATGTATATGTGTGTATATTTGTTAATTTTGTTGTTTCCAGTTTCCACACGACTTATATGAATAAAATATATGTGACTGTGTGTGTGCAGTGAAGTAGTGATGATGAATATGAAACAGGATATATGAAAATGTATTTATTTGCTAGTATTAAATTTTACTTTACCGATAAGGTATGTTTTCGTTTCGTGTATGGTGCGTGAAGAATTGAGTTAGTTTGGGGGGTTTTTTTTTGTTATTTTTTTTTATTTTTTTTTTTTATAATACGAAGGAATATAATAATAATAATATATTAAATTTTCTGCAATTTTAAATGGACGAAGAGTACGAAAGTAAAAAATTTTTATCAATATAGACAATTATCAAAATAGAAAATGTTAATATGGAAAATTAACCATGCAATATAATTATAATTAAAATAATTTTAAAATTAATTTTTTTATTTATTATAATTTTTCCTAATTTTGTGTGTCTACCTTTTGTTGTATTATGGTGAAAGTGAAAGTGTATATTTTTAATTAGTTTAATTTTTTCATATTAAATTATTAACATAAAGAAAATGTGTATAAAGAAAAAAATGTATTGAAAATGAAAAATTGATGGACATATAAAATAAAACAAAAAAAAAATTCTCCCCCCCCCATTTAAATTATATACAACAAGAAAAATGATGATTTATTCTTTGTGTATTTTTGCTTATTCGTATGGTTGAATTGTCGTTGTAGTTATTGTTGTTAAAATATAATCGATTTTCATATAGAGAAACATTTTCCTTTTTTTTTTTTTTTTTTTGGTATATGCGGGTGCGGGTACTGCATACATTTTTTCATTACTGTGTGAATTTTTCACATATTATACTTTATTTTGTTTGTATAAGGAAGGGGTTTGTTTGATTTTTAACCTGTGAATTATTAAAACTTATTAAACTTGTAATCTGTGTTTCTTGTCCGTTTCGTACATTTATTGGAAAATCAGAAAACCACAGAAAGATTATGTACGATTATTTTAATTATAAAACTTTTTATTTAATTATTTGTATTAAAAATGCGTAAGTTTCGTTTTGTATTTATTTACCATGCACACATTTGTCGAACTATAATTGTATATAAATTATAAATAGTAAATTACAAATTTATTATTGATTTTTCCGTTACTAAAAATATATAGAGTTGCTAAACAAAAAATATTATAAACAAAGAAGAATACCGCAAAGAAAAAAGGCCGGTAATGACAACGTTAATACCATCAACTACACAGTCACAGGGGACAACGACAACTGCTGCTACTGCTATTGCCAGTGCTACTGCTGCTGTTGTTCCTGTCGAATCATTTGAAGATATGTTTAAGGAGATAACAAAGAAATTCTATGGTGAAGAAAATGTAAATGCACCATTATTGGCTACACCAGTTGCTCATGTGGCAACTGGAGGACCTACTACCGTTCCGGAGGGTGAGCGATCATTTACCACACTGGTATGAGTTTTTTTTTTCTTATATTTATCTTATTTTTTTTTGCTATATACATATAAAAAAAAAAGCTTGTTTATGTATAAGCATCATACCCCGCTTGTTTTACCCCGCTTGTTTTACATCATACCCCGAAAAGAACAAAAAAAAAATACACCACATGAAAATACATTATTATATACCACCTTACCACCTACTCTCATCTTCTATTTATTATATTTGCTTTATTACCAGTACGCATTGTAATACGACGACCAAAAACATTGATATAATAATAATTTTTTTTAATAAAATTTTGTATAGATATCGGATCGTACACTAATCGATTATGATCATCATCATGGGGAACCGACAACACTGGCTGGAGGTGGTGGTGTTATTGGAGGAACAACAAATATTATTTTGGGTAGTACAATTGATGGCCAACAAATTACGGTAGCATCAGCAGCAGCAGCCGCAGCAGCAGGAACAGCAGCAATAACATCAACAACAGCAACAATTACTGATAATCAACAATTATTTGGATTAGCTGCATTTATGCAACAAAATGGATTTCCATCATTAATGTCCACATCAAATCCTCATACATTTACAACAACAATCGTACCAAATAAACAACATCATCAACAGATCCAAATTGAACAGCCACAACAACAACAGCAGCAGCAGCAACAACAGCAACAGCAACAGCAACATCATCAACAACAGCAGCACCATCAACAACAACAGCAATCGGAAAATAATAATAATAACGGTAAAGAACAAGAAAATATATTAGAACAGCACCAACAGCAGCAACAACAACAACAACAACAACAACAACAACAACAACAACAACAACAACAACAACAACAACAACAACAACAACAACAACAACATCAACAAACAACGGCAAATATAATTGATGGTCAAACATTAACGGCCACATTAATAACACATGATAATCAAAAGTGGTCAACCACGAATATTGAATGTTTACCATGGGCGACAATAACAACAGCAACACCTGATAAAGCAACAACGATCACGACAACGAATACAACAACGTATCCACAAAAGTTATTACGGTATTTTTCTTTATTTATCTTATATTATCTGTCAATACCTTTTTAACCCGGTATTTAAATACAAAATCAAACTATCCGCCAGATACTGAAGAACTCACAAATGGTTTCATTCTGACACATTACCTAAATTAAATTTTCTAAACTCTAAATTTATTAATTTTTTGTTTTTTTTTTTTTTTGGTTTTCATTATCAATTATCAATCACCAGAGTAAATAAACAAGATCCAGATTCAGTGCTATTAAATCACTCAATTAAAAATACGAATGCCATTTCGACCATTGTTAAAACTGAAAATCATCAACAACAATTTGCGAATCAACAACAACAACAACAACAGCAGCAAGAATCGCCGTTGCAACAGCAATTACAACAAACATCAATAACAACACAATCACCTCCAATATTACAAATGCCATCTTCATCCGCATTGCCATCAAACATCCCAATGAATAATCAATTCATTAATAATAATAGTATTATTAATACTAATAACAATAATAATACTAATAATAATAATAATAGTAATAATAATAATGGGAATAGTCAAAATGCTAATTATGGTTTGGTTAAACGATACAATTGTTCATGTTGTTCGTATTCAACAGATCGACGTGATTTATTCACGCGTCATGAAAATATACATAAAGATGAAAAACCATTTCAGTGCTATGTATGTTTTAAACCATTCAATAGAGCCGATCATGTTAAAAAACACTTTTTAAGAATGCATCGTACCGAAACATATGAAATGAGTCGAACTAAACGGGCAAATATTAATGCAGCTGCTGCTGCGGCAGCGGCTGGCGGTACAGTGACAACCGGTGAAGCCAATATAAGTATAATTCCAACCAGTAGTTCTGGTGGTCGTCCAAGAAAATCAGCAATTCAGTATATACCAAAGCGGGCACAACAACAGCAGCAACAGCAACAGCATTTACAAACGAATACAGATCGAAATTTGCTGCAACAAATAACTCAACAACAAACCCGATTGATTTCAGCGGTTACACAACAACAGCAACAGCAACAGCAGCAACAACAACAGCAACAGCAATCACAAACACAACAACCACAACAACAGCAGACACAAACTATTACAACCGAAACCTATCAAACTGCTTTAAATCCACAACAAATATCCATAATAAGTCAGTTGCCTCAACAACAATTACATTCACAACCGCAACAACAACAGCAACAGCACCAGCAACCGCAACGTCTTCAACAACAACTACAACAGCAACAACAACAACTGCAGCAGCAACAACAACAACAACAACAACTTCAAATTATACAAACATCTCAACTACCGCAACAACAGCAGCAGCAACAAATTCGTACGACAAATCAATCACAATCGGAAAAGAAATCCCAAATGCAAATTTCAAATTTAAGTCTTGCGGCAATGCAAAATCGTTCAAATTCAACAACGGCAACAACAACAACTCCAAAAACAACAACCACACAAAATATTAGTAATAATAATAATAATAATGCTATTACTGGTAGTGGTACGATCACTGGCACATCCACAAATATTAATGATCTCATTATTAATAATGCTAATGTTAATAATAATAATAATAATAATATTGCCGTTGACATTCCTGTTAATAATAATCCTAATAATAATAATGTTACCATTCAAATTTTATCAAATGATGCAGCTGCTGCGGCAAAAATAATGAAATTGGAAAAATTAATAAAACGTAAAGCGGAAAAACGTTTTGTTTGTGAATTTTGTCCATGGGCCGGTACAGACAATTGGGGATTAAAACGTCATTTGAATACCCATACAAAACCGTACGTTTGTGGACTGTGTGAATATAAGGCGGCCAGAGCTGAACGTTTATCAACGCATCTGTTAAAGGTGCACAATAAACGATTGTGTACGAAATGTTCATATTTAAGCGATACACTGGAGGAATTTGAAGCACATGCAATTAAAGTGCAGTAAGTAAACACCAAAAATGAAAATATTCACATTATTTTGAATTCATATTATACTAACTAACATAAATAATTTTCTATTAGTACTAATAATGAGACTACTAATAATACTACTACTACTAATAATAATAATAATACTGCAACAATTAATACCGTAAAACCGTTACGGTGTTCGACCAACACAACAAATAACAATTCCATTATAAATACCATTCAAATCAGTAACAATAATAATGTGATTAATAATAATTTAACGGGAACGACAGAAACAATAATGGCAACGAATGTATTACGAGCACTTGGAAATAATTTTAATATACCAAACAGTCAATTAAATCAAATTGTTTCAACAGATCATATTTTTGGGTGATTTTTTCTATATATTTATTTATTGATTTTTTTCTATAAGTTATTGGAAAAATTATCCAATGATGTAGAAAGAAATTAAATTCCAAGATAATTTTTCCAATTACTATATAAGTAGTTAATAAAAAAAAACTAAACAAATTTCTTTTTTCAATAACTAAACTATTTTAGAAATTCTTCTACTACTAATACTGGTTCTAATACTAATAATAATGCTAACAATATAACATTTTTCACCATAAATACATCTTCTAATAATAATACTAATAATAATAATAACCATCATCCATCAACAACCGATAATACTGTAATAACTTCTAATAACAATTGCATCAATAGTAATATAAATAATAATAATATTATTAATATTCATAATAACAGTAGTATTAATCAGAATTGGCGTACAACATTATCAAATACATTGGCATCCACATCAAGAGCTTTAACATCGGCCATTACAAATGTTGCCCAATCTCCATCATTATCATTAACAACTACAACCCCAACATCAATAAACACAACTACAACCCCAACACCAATAACTACAACGACAACGGCAGCAGCAATAGCAGCGGCAGCCGCTGCAGAAGCAGCTGCTGCAGCAACTTTAACATCATTGAGTAATTTAGGTACTTTGGGTAGTTGTTTTGATACATCCACCATAACAACGGCAATACCAAAAACAATAACAGCAGCTAAAACAACCCCAGCAGCAACAACAACAACAACAATCAAACAACAAAAACGAGGTGATGAACGTTTATTTCAGTATCTTGAAGCTGACGGAAGTGATCCTGAAGACTATGCACGGTATTATATATATATATATATTCATTTAATCATTGTATATAGTGTGAAATTTTTCAATTTTTACATTCATTACTTACTTATACCTTAAACTATACTTTAAGATATTTTCTCTTCTTATATTATGTTTCTTTTGATACAATTCTATCGAAATTTGAGATTCATATTTAAATAATTTAACAAAATTTTTCTTTATTCTTTTTCTTTTTCTTTACAGTCAATTAAAAATGGCAGCAATTAGTCGTAATACTGCTTCCGTTGCACAGGATTTTCATAATGCGGGAGGCGGATTATACTTAAACAAAAATAAAATTCCAAATAAAAAGTTTTCAAATGCAAATATTATAGAAAAAAATAAAATTAACAATCATCAAAATCAGAATAATCAAAATAATCATAATAATAATAATAATAATAATAATAATATTATTGATTCATTCAATTTATATAATTTGAATAATAATAATAATAATAGTAATTCGAATTGTAATGATGGTAATGGTAATGAATTTATAACGTTACAACATTTATACAATACATCATCATTTTCATTGCGAATACCACCAGCATTAGCTTTTTCATTATTGCCATCATCATCAACAGCAGCAGCAGCAGCAGCACCACCACCAACAGTAGATGTTGTGGCAGTTTCAACTACATCCAAAAATTCATTACAAACACCATCATCAGCCAATAAACAATCAAAAGAAACCAAATTAAAATCATCGATAATGTTAAAGCACGAAATTCCTTCAATCAATAGTAATAAAATTAATAATAAAAATAGTAAAATTGATAACTTTTCGCCTCCCGCGACATTCAATGATGGATTAACAACCGAATATTCACACAGTCATTATAATAATAATAATTATGAAAATAAAAAACGATTTGTAAAAAATGTACAACAAAGTGAAAAAGAAAATATTGTTCATCGACAGCAACAGTCGTCCATTAAACAATTGCAACACCAACAACAACAACAACAACAAAAACAGCAACAACAACAACAACAAAAACAGCAAGAATCTCAACAATCACAGCAACAACAAACTACTGCACCGTATCACCAACAGAAATTAAAGCATCAAGAACAAACACATGAAATGATCACCACAAAGGTACCATCAACCGATGAATCAAAGCCAAATATTAATTTAAATGTAACAAAATATGTTGATGATTATATTCGAAAACATTATTGCAATGGTGGTGATGACAACGTGGATTATGATGATAGTAGTAATAGTAGGGATACCAACAATAATAATAGTAATAGTAATAATTATAATATTAATAGTAATAATAATAATAATAATAATAATAGGAATAATAATGAGAGTAATAACATTAGTTATAGTATTGATAGGATTACTATACCTTTATCTAATGATAAAATACAAAACTTTAATGTAGAATCACAAAATTCAGCTAGACAAAATATATCATATGATGATTATAATATAGATTGTCATCTTGGTGTGACTGATAATAATAATAATAATCATAATTATAATAATAATAATGACGAAAATGATAACACAGTTGCTGCTAATGCTAATGAAAGAACTACTCGTCTAATGACGTACATGGAAAAAAGTGATCTTCTATTGTCGAGACGATCTCAACGTAAACAAAAACAACCACGTAAAATTGAACGATTCGAAACACTTGACATTATTCAAAATGTTGAAATACCCAAAAAAAATTATACACGAATCTTACAAAATATTCGTGATAAACATTTAAATCGTATGGTTTCACTCACGAATAAAACATGCTATTTATGTCGAATCGCCGGAAAGATTTCGGAAAATGTTAATCCACAATCTCTGGAAATATTATACCACAGTGACAGATCATTAACTTTACATAAAATGTGGCGTCACGGTGATAACGGACGGAAACGGTATCGATGCAAACAGTGTAACACTAAATTTTCTAAATATTATAAATTTAAATTACATAAATGCAAATAATTAAAAAAGAAAAAAATTCCCATCCATCAAAAAGATCTTTGTGATTTTATTCATATAATAGATTTTAAGATTTTTTTTTTTTAGATCTCAATTGTAATAGGCAATAATTTATTTTTTTTTTGTATTCATCACACTTAAAATTCTTTAACAATTCATTAATATTAGGTTTAAAAACGACGCACAGGCACCCGAATAAATAAAAGGATTATTGACAGAAAACAACAGAAAATGAAAATACACACCAAAAATTATTTATTTTAAGTATTATACCATAATTATTAATCATCAAATTATTATTATAATTATTATAATTATAATTAAAATCATTCATCGATCGATCGTTTAAAATTTCATCATAACAAACAGATTTTTATGAGAATTGTAAATCGAATCGAATACTATATACTATAAAAATGAAAAACATTTAATTTTAATTAAACAAAATAATTTAATAATTTATTTTATAAATTAAAAATAAAAATATCTTATTTTAAGTATAATTGTACAACAAAAAAAAATTATAGGAAACAATTTAATTTAATAAAACATTTTTCTTTTTAAGCAAAAAATAAATGGGACTTTGTTGAATTACTATAATCGTAGTGGGATCGATGTTACCTCTTCTGGGGAAATCAATGAAAGTGGAAAATTCATCTTAGCATTTCCTATTCCGTCTGAAACACCATAAGAAGCGAAGGGATTTCATATAATCAGATGTATTTTGTATAATTTATTTATATCCAGTAGAGGTACAATAAAAAGAAAATATGAAATGATTTTCAGAGTACCGAGGAAAATGTTAAATATAAACCAAAAATTTATGAATAAACAAATGTTATTAAAATAAAATCAAAACAATTGTTATTTATTTATACAAATATCTCCTCCTCATTATAATAAAATAAAAATATACAAATGTTAAAAAAAAAACCTATAAAAAACCCTATAATAAACAAATGTTATTAACTAATATCACCACCTCACAATAATAAAAATATACGCTTAATTTTTCACTCATTTTTTTCTACTATAATATAATCAAGAAATAAAGCAAATTTTTATGTCATGATCTCGTGTACGAGTTGGTAGCGAAGCCATCCAAAACATTACAAATTTTTATAAATCAAATGAAATTTACCAAAGTTTTTTTCATATAAAATAAATTCAGTATGAAATGAAATCTTCGGATGGCAGAAAAGAGGAAAAGCAAAATAGGAAAATAGAAAAAAAAGGTTAAAAATTAAATTTTTGCTTTTTTTTTTACTAAAATTTGGTCTGAAAAATACAAGAGTTAACTCTTGTATTTTTTTTGGTCACCTCGTCCTACGACCTCCACATTTTGCACAATTGTAGAGCATCAGTTAATGTAGCACGTCCATAAGTATGAGCCCGGTAGGTCATCCAGGAACACCAGGATCTGACCAAGAAAATCGATTTTTTCCCATTTTCAATCACCTATAACTTTGAATTTTCTTCTGGGATCATTTTCCAAATCACCCTGATTCGATAGAGAATTTGATTACCTTTCGATTGCCATTGATCCAATTACGATATATAATCGGGTTTGGCCAGGAGTCAGTGGGGAAATTTTGGGAATCCCAAGCAGACCTGTATTCCAGGTCTGATTTCTATATGAAGGAATTGCTTCATTTTAAAATTCAGTACATCATTCGAAAGGCCAAAGATTGGTCTTTCAAATAAAAATAGTTTCATAATTTTCCGTGGAAAATTGTGGAATTTCCTTTAACATCGAAAATCACCTATTTTTGGTGAACTTCAAAGGTTAGTTCCAACATGATCCCATGAGATAATGATTTCGGGATTTAAACCACTAAAACTAGAGGATATGACAAGTTGTTTGTCACTGGTCGGGTTATTCTATCTATAACGGTCTACCCATAGTGGTGTCCCAAAGTCGGGTGCACATGAAAATTTCGGAAATTTTCAATCCACTGTCCTGGGCGTAATTTTGAAGATATAAAAAAGTTCTAGAACAAAAGTTACACCATTTTATGACCTTTATCACATACCGGAAGGCCAATGTTGTATCTTTGAAAAAGTCAAATTTTCCCATTTTTCCGATTTTTTGCAAAAAAATTAAAAATTTTTTTTTTCCATTTGAAATCGAAATGGGTTATAATTAGTTGCATTTTCGCCATACAACATGTTTATCTAGTGTTTACGATTTCCCTTGGATTTACAATTTTATATTTTTTATCACAAATCGATCAATTTCCGAAATTTTACATTAAATCGTTAAGAATATTTTTTAAACCACTATCAGAATTATTATTGTATTAATCACTGCATTATTTACTTATAAAATAATAATTAAAAATACTAAAAATAACAATTTTCTTTATTTTTGAATCCAAAATATCTATTGTTTTTTTTTTTTTATTTAATTAATTAATTAATTTTTTTTTAATACAATATATAATTATGTACAAAATAAAAAAGAAATTATATTATACACATATATATTGATATATAATTTTAAATATAATATAATTTAAATTGTGTTATGTAAGTGATTGATAGGTGTGTGTGTGTGTGTGATTACAGTATTTAATCATTTTTTTTTTTGTTGTTTTATTTTTAATTTATTATCGATAAAAAAATAATATACAAAATGTTGAATGAATATTTATGAATTTATGAAATA
This sequence comes from Dilophus febrilis, assembly GCA_958336335.1. NCBI lineage: Eukaryota > Metazoa > Arthropoda > Insecta > Diptera > Bibionidae > Dilophus > Dilophus febrilis. The sequence goes on from OY284472.1 coordinate 33,251,041, forward strand.
TTTTATTTATGATATATTAAATTTTAGTTTTTTTAGTTTTTTTCTGCTTTTTCTGTGGTTTCTGTTTTGATTTCTGGAAATTCTAATTTAACACCTTCTTCACATGTGAATTTCGGGCAACAATATGGGAATGATGCAGTTTTATTTGTTTTATCTGTATCCAATTTACATTTATCGTTGGCCAATGGTAATGGACCACAATCTTCAACTAATTCTAATAGTCTGTATATTAAAAAAAAATAATAAGAATTGTTAATCAACATTACAGCATTACAATTTCTTGATTGGATTCAAATAAAATATTATATAGACATTACCGTTTTGTTTTATCGTCATCGGAATAGACACATGTTGAACGTCCACAGAATGGTGTTAATTCCCATGCTTTACCTGGTTCTACTGTAGCACAACGTGTTGATGCAAAGCACATTCCCGGGAAATCTAAAATACAAAATAAAATAATTGAATGTTTAATGGAAGATTTTCCATAATTTTTGAATACTATTTAAAACCATAGCCTAAAATTATTATTGCTATATTATTATTATATTTATTTAATTAAATTCGGTTCTTTTTAGTATACTACAAATAAATTCTCTCTAATTTCATTAATATACAATATAATTTGCGCGACTGATTGATTTAATCTTATATTGAATAACACTTTTTTATTATAAAAAAAAATATGTTAATTTTAATTTTTTAACATTATTTACAATAAAAATTGTTGAGAATATGTTAAAAAATATATAGCATCATCATCTGAATAATGAAAAAATTAAATAATATCATTTGTATATTTTACCCGTCATTTGATAATCATAATCATTTACATAGTATATATAATTAAGATGATTATGGATTATTTATTTAAAATTTATAGTCATATATAGATTAATAATAAAAATTGTCGATGTTTACCTTATAAATTTATATGAAAATGGGTTTTTTTTTGTCTGTTTACTCTGACAAAATATTATTTGACCCTAATAAATTTTATTTAAACTAATAATATCATTAATAATAATAATAAATTTACAATATTGTGAGATATGGGCTATAGATGCGAAAAACATATTAAAACATATTATTTTAAAATGAAAATCAATATTTAAAATTATCAGTATTTTGCGTTATTTAGTCAGTTATATATAGAAAAATCATGAAATAAAATCTTTATAAAATGTTGATTCTTTTAAAAAATCCAACAAAAATGTAGTATTCAAATTCACAACCTTAAAGTGATTTAACAAATTTCTTTAGTCAGTATTATAACACAATGAACCATTGAGATAACTGTGAGGATTTCAATCTAATCATTCGTTCATATTCACACATTATTATATTCATCGAATATATAATCAAAATTCAATGAAAATGTAAACTAAAGGGAAAATTTATAATACATCTTTGTTTTTTTATGATACATTCATCGCATATTTTAAATTAATTATACCATTGATAACAAGACAAAAAACACGTAAACGTAACAAAAAATTATTATTATTATTATTATATATATTTTTTTTTTAATTAATTCAATTTCTGATTCATTTTATTTATTTTTTTTCCATATATTTAACTTAATATATATATACAGGGTGTCCCAGTACAGGGTGCCAACCCGAAACAGGCAGGTTCTACACCTCATTTCCAATCAAAAAATGTATGGCGACCCCATGTCTATCTGCCTTGGTTTTCGAGCTAGCCCGAAAAAACGATTTCGCTGAAGTTCAAGGTAGTACGTAGATGTTATTTACCATATCTCAGCAACCACTTATCGGAATCCAATAATTATAACCTTGTTGGAAAGGTATTTTAACTATCTATAAATGTTTCTGATTACACAAACATCGGCGATAACCCGTTTTCATGCTATAGCTGGTCAAACACAAGAAATTTCAACGGCCTCAAATATTTTTGTTATTTTGCAAGCCGAGAACTATAGAACTTTTATGTTTATCAGCTGTCGGTTTTTAGAAAAACTTCTTTGATGTTTTAGCTTTAATTTGATGTACAAATTTTTAAAATATGTCAACTCGTCTTAGAGATATGACGAAAATAATATTGAAATATGACGAAAATAATGCAAATTTTTCAAAAATTTAAAACACATTTATTACATTGCAAAGTTCAATGTTCTGTTGTTATCGCGTTATCTAGGTAACATAACTTCAAGGGATTGCAATTAATTTAATGATTACTTAGAAATAAAAACAGTTAAATCTATTACCGTCATAAATTCATTCAATTCTTTTGTTTTTTGTGCTACATCTCTTCGGCATTTGTATGTTACATTGTTTTACGTTTAATATTCATTAGAAAATTAAGTTTGTTTTATAAAGAATAATTCGGAAGTTTGAAACGGTAAAAAACAGTAAAAAATAAATTTCAAAAGCAGCCATCCAAATTGGTGTAAGTAAAAACTATGCTTGGCGTGCAATGAAGGCTGCTGGTTTACATCCTTATCGTTTGCAAAAAATTCAAGCACTTAAAGAAATAAACTACGTCCCCCGAATAACTTTTTGTGATTGGGTGATTCGTTGTTATGAACAAGATCCCAGGATATTAAATCAAATTTTAGGAAAGAAAGATTGGAAATCAATTAATTGATCCATAGTTTCTACCTGGGCGACTAGATTCAGATTCATATTTAGTTTTTTTGCGAAATAGGTTATTCGATTTACTCGATGATGTTAATTTAACTGATTTGCGATTCATTCATTTTCAACATGACGGTGCACCTCCACATTTTGCACGAAGTGTAAGAGAACACTTAAATGACACATTCGGTCAAAAATAGATTGAAAGAAATGGCCCATTAAATAGCCACCACGGTCGCCAGACCTCACACCATTAGATTTTTATCTATGGGGGGTTTGTAAAGACATGGTTTATAAAATACCAGTTCATATCAGGGAAGATTTAATGAATGGCATTAATAATGCGTTTGAAGTTTTAAAAATAATCCGAATCAAATTCGATTGGCTACTAGGGTAGTATTAAAACGGTGTCGAATATGTCGATCACATTATGGATCCCATTTTGAACAATTTTTGTAGTAAAAATTTAAATTTAATTTAATAAATATGTTTTAAATTTTTGAAAAATTTGCATTATTTTCGTCATATTTCAATATTATTTTCGTCATATCTCTAAGACGAGTTGACATATTTTAAAAATTTGTACATCAAATTAAAGCTAAAACATCAAAGAAGTTTTTCTAAAAACCGACAGCTGATAAACATAAAAGTTCTATAGTTCTCGGCTTGCAAAATAACAAAAATATTTGAGGCCGTTGAAATTTCTTGTGTTTGACCAGCTATAGCATGAAAACGGGTTATCACCGATGTTTGTGTAATCAGAAACATTTATAGATAGTTAAAATACCTTTCCAACAAGGTTATAATTATTGGATTCCGATAAGTGGTTGCTGAGATATGGTAAATAACATCTACGTACTACCTTGAACTTCAGCGAAATCGTTTTTTCGGGCTAGCTCGAAAACCAAGGCAGATAGACATGGGGTCGCCATACATTTTTTGATTGGAAATGAGGTGTAGAACCTGCCTGTTTCGGGTTGGCACCCTGTACTGGGACACCCTGTATATATATATGAAATTGTGTATTATATTACGAAATTTATATAAATACATAATAATATTTATGTAATCTGCGTGTTTTGTGCGATGTCATTAGCTTCAAAAATAATTAAAAAAAAAAAATCAAAACCTTTATGGAAAAAGTACAAAAAAAAAAAATAAAAAAAAGATGAATGACATTTTTTTTTCCATTCACCGATTTAAAATGTATATAGTTAATAAATCTAGTTTATTATTTAATGATGTATGAATAAACTCTATCATTACATATATTATTGGAATTATATATGTATATTGAAAATATTTTTTAATGAATATTTATAAATTAATTTATATACATTTGGAATAATGAAAGTGATATTTAATGTTTTTAACCTGTATATACGGATTATATATGGTGTATTTATTATACATATATTATAATATTATTTTCTATATTAACATTTTTTTTTAACTATATATTCATTGCAGATATCTCTATTATATGATTTGGTTCAATTTTTAATATGAATCTTTAAATCACGCATTATTCCACAAAACGTAATTTGGTTGAATTAATTGTTACATTTGCGGTTTAAGATTTTTTCTATATTGTCTAATATATTTTCTAATATATTTTTTATTAATATATATAAATATTTAACACTATAACGGTGGAGGATAGTTGACTTAATGATTGTATTATGAATTGATAATTCTAAAATTTGCTAAAATTTATTAATTCTATCTATACAATTTTCGCGACCGACAACATCCTTTTGTTGTTATGATTTCATAACAGTTTTTTTTTTTTTGCTTTTATACTGAGCCGGTAATTATAGCCGTACCGCATGGGAAAATATTCAACTTTGTGTGAAAATTCAGATATGAAAATAGCTTAAAAACACAAAACATATATTTTATGTGTTCCGTGGAATCGAACCCGCGACCGCAAAACGACAAACAAAAGATAATAATAATGCAATTCAGTTCGCTGATTCACGGGATGAATATATATAAATCCTTGAGCATAAATATTTCACGGCATATATATATATTAATTACAATAAATATTTACTGGATATTTTCCATAGAACTATGTCAATGTTTACAAAATAAATAAATTATCTATATCCTGTATTATGTATTAAAATTTCATGTATCTATAATTTTAATATAATTTTTATACAGAGACGAGGTCAGAAAATTATTACAACAATATAAATATAGAAAATTACATATAAATAATAATATGTGAATAAAATTCAAATGCATATATGAATGAAAAAAATATAATCAACAACAACAACAACAACATAATAATACCACAAATATTTTAGTCCTTCAAATGTGATGATCGTGTGATTGTGGATTATAATTTTGTATATTTAGCTATTATAAAGTAGGAATATTATTAACACATTCGAAATAAATCAAAATATTATAAGTACATAAATGAAAAAAAAAAGAATAACTTTAAATTCAAATTGCAATTATAATTTTAGCAAATTTTTAACCTTGATTCAAAATATATATATATATATATATATATATATATATATATGGATAATGTGTTAAAGTTAATGAAATATTAAACAAATGTTTCCAAATAATTCGCGTACGGGCAGTATATTTTATATAATGCGTATTTATACATATACAGAGAGTTCTTAAAATATTCAAAACGAATTGAAAAAATTGAATAAAACACTCAAATTAATTAAATCATTTCAGATATATATATATAAAAATAATAGCAATACGAGTGTTAAATTTAACACAAAATCTATACCTATTATAAGTATATATGTATATACAGAACAAAACAGTCATAAAATTATATAGAATATATATGTCCATATGTCAGAGACCAAACAATACAAAAAAAAATTCTATTATAAATTCTTTACGCTTTGTTGCACTTTACAATAAAATAATAATAATAATAAAATCTGCATAAAAATGTATTCAAATGCCATCTCATCATCATATATCGATTGAAATATACATTATATATGTATATTATAAATTAATATAAATATATACAAGGCGGACGTTACATTATCATTATATTATATAATAATAATTATAATAAAATTATTTTTTAAAGAATATAATGGTTTATATATACAATTCATATCTGCGATATTAATGAATATAATTTAATGAATTTTACGTGTGGTCATGGTTAACAATTAAAAAATAAAAAATGTTATTACATTTGCAACAATATTATAATTTATTACAGGTACTTAGCAAAACATACACGAAACAAAATAAATAAATAAAATGAGACAAAATTGCGTACCTACTTTTTAAATCCCATATAAAATAAATCATAAATCATATAATAATAATAATAATTAGCAATTGAATTTAATTTAATGAACAGAAAATTAAAAAAAAAAAAAAACATCATATAATTATTATATATATAAATGACTTCTAATTAGAATTAATTTAATATATATATGGTTGGTTTTTTTTGTTTCTTTTACTTTTTTAATTATGAAACGCGTATACAAACACAATTTTGTATATATATAATTAATTAAATATTTGTTTTATATTTTATTTTTTCTTTCGAAATGAACATAAAATTAAATTATTAAAACGGATATTAAAAAAATTTAATTTTATTTTTTTTTGTATTGTATTGTTTCATCAGTTATTGTTGAATTTTACAAAATAGTTTTTAACAAAACGACCAGCAGTGAGTTATTAATAAATAAATATTAAATATAGGAAATTATTCTCGAAATATATATCCATGTACTGTGTGTACAGTAATATTTATGAAGGTGTATTTTGAAATCATTTTTTTTTTAATGGAAATATAATATTCTTTTGTAATATGAAAATGTTTTTTTTTTTTCAAAAATGTTTTGTATATAAATATTATGCGAAATGAAAATATATAATTCATATATCATATATATAAGATCACTCATGCATATTCAATTTGTAAATATAAGGTAAACACATCATAAATAAATATATAGTTTATATATAGGACAAATGGAAAAAAAAAACAAAAAATTATGCATTTACTGTACAATGGCTTTGATTACTTAATTTAATTTTTATATATTGTATATCATAAAATGCAAATATGAATGTATAGTATAACAATAAAAACGATTCATTTTGAATATACATATAAATTAACTATTAAAATTGTGTATATATAAAATATTTATATATTGAGATTATATAACTATATAGATAAATGAAACAATAAAATTTTTAGATTTATTAGTTCAAAATGTTTAAAGTCTTTACGTAAACGACGGTACGACCTTTCGAAATTGATTTTTTTGTTCAACTAAATAAATTTATATGAATTCATCAGAACGGATTTTTTTTTTGAGGGATTATAATTGAGATACTTTTGGATAAAAAAATGATGGATATTATATCCATAAGGAGTTCTTATGCGAAAGTTTATAATAGTTTCGGATACATAAAATTTAATAATAATTTTTAAAACGGAAATTTTGAAAAACTATGGAAACTCATGGATTTTTTTCCGTCAAAGGAAATCAAACCATTTTTAAATATAAGAAATACCTAAACTTTTTTCAATAAACTCATGTCTATTATAATATAATAGCAACTTTCAAAGTATAACTCAATCAAAAGTGGACAATTTGTTAAAATAATCTCTACCTTATCAATACCATATAATTGAATCCCTATATCAATTGAAAATAGAACTAATCTGTGTATTATAAATCGGAAAAATTACTAATGAACTTACATAAATCAATCAAAATTTCAATATTGCAGTATCTATAATCAATCCTCTTACTTGTTCTTATACTATATGGAATTTTAAATAAACCATATTTATGAAAAATACCAGACGAGAATAAGAATAAAATAATTGTTAAAATCATTAAATAAATATACCAACCATCGCGTTATCATCTATAGTGTATATATGTTGAATGACAATTTCCATAATTAATAAAATGTAATCTATTTTAATTTTAATCTAGACAAAACTCGTATTTTGTATATCGCAATTGAATATGGTATATTCAATACATTAAATGGAAAAACAACATATTTTATTTGTTGAATAATTGAATAAATGAAATTCATAGATTTAACCGTACCAATACTAAATGAAAACGAATCGAAATATATAAAAGAAGAAGTTTTTATACACAATACACACTTTGTAAAAGTAAAATATATAAATACCGGATTTTTTTTTTTAACAATGCCGTTTTTGTTGTGTCCTTATTTATCCAATAAAATGTATAAATGCGAATTCAAAATATTAAAATTTTACATAATTTATTTTCATATGGGAAACAAATTAAATTTTCTTTTTAATAAACTATATACATACATACATACATACATACAGGAATTATTTCATTCATTTAAATATGATGATACGAGGTAAAATTTACCTCGCTTTTGAGTTGATTCAATAAAAATTTTATGTATTGTAAATAAGATGATTTAATTATCAAAAAAAAAAAAAAATTAAATAATTTACTGAATAGATTAATTGTTATTTTTTTTTTAATGTTAATATTTTTTAACAATTGAAATTATATATTGTATAATTTTATTAATATTTTCATTGTTTTAAGTTAATTTTTCTTTTGCTTTAGAAGAATTTATTATTTAATAAGTTATTTACTTTACGTAAACAAAAAAAAATAAAATAAATAAAACAATTATTATTTATTAAACAGTAAATGTATTATATTATAAAAATAATATTAATAATTGACCTTTTACAACACATTTATTTTAAACTCAATTTAAAGATTATCAAAAAAAAATTAAAAAAATATTCATTATATAGCAACACAAGACACCGATCGAATGACGAATATATAGATTATATGCGATTGCATTAAATATATTTTTATATACGTTCAATTAAAAATTAAATAAATATAAAATGATTGTTAAAAAACATGAAAAAAAAAAAAAAAGATTATTATTATTTTTGCGAAATATCTCGAAAAAAAAATTATAATTTATTATATATATAGTCATAAAAGACATAAGAGATTTAATAATAATGTAATATACATGCGGTGAAAGTTTTTCCATAAATATATATTATTATATAAAAAAAAATTGCAAAAAAAATTGCAGAAACAACAATTGAAATATATTTTTGCGGTAGTTATAATTTTGAAATTACAAAAAAAAAAATAAAGATATAATTGCATTAACACAAAACCCACTATGTCATATTTTTCGTGTTCGATCGTCATTATAATATTTATTTATTGGTATATATACAGTAGACTCGTGATATAAAGAACAATTGATTGCAAACGGATAGTTCCATATTTCGAAGTATGGATGGTTTATTAACCTTATATGGAATCTTATATTGAGGGTTCCGTAAAAAATGTTAAAATCAAATGATATATATTCAATTTAAGCAAATTGAATACATAATTTAAATAATTTCGTATATACCAGCACGTGAATAAAATACAACAATCGTTCCTTATATTGAGGTTTTGATAGATTTAGGGTTCCATATTTAAAGGCTATAATACAAAATTTGAAACCGTTATACCTATTTCGAGGATTCCTTATTCAACGATTTCTTATATCGCAAATCTGCTGTACATTTATTTATATAAAATTAAAATTAAAATTTATATAAAATTAAAATTAAAAAATAGAAATTATCGCACATTTTAAAATTATATTTGGCGCGATTGTTAAAATAAAACATTAATAATAAATGAAAAAAAAAAAACAAAAAAGATAGTAATTTAATATCATATTTTTTAAGTCAATTTTTTTTTATGTATAATATATAAATGGAGTTGATGAGTGACATCACTTTTCTTTTTTTTTTAATTTCATATTGTCTCCATTATCTTTCTATAAAAATCTACCTACATGCAATATATATATATATATATATATATACAATCAATAAACGTGATCTTATTAATTTATTTTTTTGGTAAAATATATTTTATTTCTAAATTAATTGTTTTCGGTTTGTTTTTTTGGTTACTATATACGCGGTGAAATTTTGCTTTCACCTTCATCCATTAATATTTTAAATCAAAGTGAATTTATTAAATATGAAATGCAAAAATTTTGATAATAATTTTAACGATCAATTAATGATGACCAAAAAAAATGTTAATGTATATTTTAATAATCTATATATTGATAGAGACGAGATATATATATATTTTAAATGGATTGATATAGAAATAAAATTATTCATATATGTTTCTTCTGCAGATGTGATATTTTTATATATTGATTTATCGTTATAAAGTATGTATGTATATAATTTGCTAAAGCATATAAATGATGAATGGCATATATCGGAAAATATCGTAAATTTAATATAATAGATTGTTAAAAATATAAATTTCGCTTTAATCAATCTAAAAAAATTACTATATATGGGGGAGTTTATGAGTATAAATTTATGGTTATATAGTTTTGATTCCAAAAACAGATTACATCCTCTTTATTCATACAGAAAAAATTGGAAATCATCTAAAGTGCAATTTCAAATTATATACTTAAAGAAATATAGCTTTGTATTTAAAACATACAATAAAAAATTTATTATATAAATCATATTAATTATATATTGATATATATACATAATAAAATCACGATTATAATATATAGAAGCATTTTAAAATCGCATTGTACATATGCAAAAAAAAAAAAAAAATTGATAATTTAAGGTGAGTTTTTAAATGTCATAATAATTTTAAGGAGAGCAAAATTTATAAATATAAAATTAAGCGTTGTTTACCTTCATTCATATACACAAATATATAACGAACGTGCCTTTTACAAAAAAAACCATTAATCTTTTAGTCTTTCAAGAATATATGACTTTTAAAATATGTTATTATTTTTATCATTACGATATTTCTACAAGTAAAATCTATATGTCGAATTTCCTGATAATTATGTCTATAATATACTTTATATATAAAGACTTATGTGATTTAAATTATCTATATGAAAATTAGTAATGTACCATTTTTAATCGTGAAACGACTAATCGCATTATATGACCTATATATACATATATACATTTATAAATTACTCATAAAACAATCCCGGTTTGTGGTTTAGGAAGTTTATTATATCTTCATTTTTTTTCCAAATATACATAACACTTCGTTCAATAATGTGTGTGACTAATTAATTAAAACACATTTTTTTGCCAAAATTCGTTTTTATTCATCAAGATAGTCCCCTTTTAGGGAGATACAATCATTCCAACGCTTTTCCAATCTTTCGATACCGCCTTTGTAAAACGATTTTTCTTTGCCTTCAAAATAGGCGTTAGTTTCGGCGATTACTTCATCATTTGAGCCAAATCTCTTACCACGGAGCATCCTTTTGAGGTCTGCGAAGAGCCAGTAGTCGCTGGGGGCTAAATCTGGAGAATACGGTGGATGGGGAAGCAATTCAAAGCCCAATTCGTTCAATTTTGCCATCGTTTTCATTGATTTGTGACACGGTGCATTGTCTTGGTGGAACAACACTTTTTTCTTCGCCATATGAGGCCGTTTCTTTGCGATTTCGACTTTCAAACGCTCCAATAACGCTATATAATAGTCGCTGTTGATGGTCTGCCCCTTCTGGAGATAGTCGATGAATATTATTCCATGCGCATCCCAAAATACAGACGCCATAACCTTGCCAGCCAACTGCTGCGTCTTTGGTCGCTTTGGGCGGCTTTCGCCGGCTGCATGCCACTCAGCAGACTGCCGATTTGACTCTGGAGTGAAATGGTGGATCCATGTTTCATCCATTGTGATGTACCGTCGCAAAAACTCCGACTTATTGCGCGTAAACATGTCCAAACGGCTCTTTGAATCATCGGTTCGTTGTTGTTTTTGCTCCGGTGTGAGCAAACGCGGCACCCATTTGGAACACACCTTTTTCATACCCAAATGTTCGTGTATTATGGTTTGTACACTGCCTGCTGATATCTTCAGAATGTCAGCAATCTCCCTCACTTTCACTTTACGGTTGGACATAATGATTTTCAGTGTTTTTTCAACGTTTTCCGGAATAACAGCGTCATTTGGCCTTCCAGTAGATGGAATGTCATCGGTGTCTGTACGACCACGTTTGAATTCGGCATACCAATAACAAATGCTTCTTTTTGATGGAGCAGAGTCCGAGTAATGTTTTTCAAGCCATTCCTGGCATTGAACAGTATTTTTTTTCATTAAAAAACAATGATAAATCAGCACACGGAATTGCTTTGAATTCATTTTTTTTTTAAAACACAAAAATAGCGTCACTTATAGCACTGTAACTTGTAAACAAATGATCTGATTAACATATGATGTTGACAGTAAGCCTAAAAAGGTTGCCAAATGCGAAAAAAAATATTGATTTAGTTCTAGGGACGCCATCTATGTGTCAGTCACACACATTATTGAACGAAGTGTTATGTAATATAAAAAAAAAGTGTTACACAATTCATCGCTTATTTGAATGCAATAATTGCGCGTATTGCGATTAAAAAAATAAACATCTGTGGATTTGCATTAAAAAAAAACAAAAATTAAATTAAATATAAATATACACAATACAACATAAATTACTTAAGTAGATATTAAACCGACCGCATATTATTATTATTTTTTATTCATTTTATTTAGTTATTATATATATTTAACTATGGTATCTTTTTTTTTTTTAAAACTTATACATATTCAGAAATAAAAAAATCAGTTTCGCCATTTAAAGGAAAATAATTAGTTACCTTGAGAATGCCTTTTTGTTTTCATATTTATTTATTTATTTCTTATATATGATTCATTTCATTATATTTTAATTTATTTAATATATATACACAAGAAAATATTTGTGTTTGTGTCAAAACCTATATAGAAAATTTATTCATATAAAGTTAATATATCGTTACATCGTTATATGGTTATATATATATGTTATGTATGCATATACGCTATATGCAAGAATATATATATATATATATATATATATATATATATATATATATATATATATATAATTATTATAATTTATATATAAAAATTTTCCATATTTTTGTGCATACAAAATAAATCTTGAAGCTTTTATTATTTATTTATGAAACAAAATAGTATATATGTACCTATATAACAACTTTCACATATATTAAGTATGCATTTTTAAAGTTAACATAATAATCTGGATTAGAATATGTATATTATGAGTTAAAAAGAGTTTCCATATTCAGCTTCTTAGAATATATTTGTGTATATACAATATATCTTGTTAAAAATTCATGGTCATCTATCAAAAATTATAATAATATTTTAATTCCTTCAACTAATAATTTTTTGTATTATTATACTTTGTTTGTGCTATTATAAGAAATAATTTTGTTAATTGTATATAAGTGCATTATATTTATAATATATAATCATGACATTATTTGAATTGAAACTTGTAAATTATTAAACAAAATGGAAAAAAACACACCATCCCACCCCAATTAATATAGATGTATATACAATTTTTTGTGTCGTGCTCGTGCGTTTAATTACCGTATATAATACCAAGAATAATTTTATAATTAAATAAAAATCTATTTAGTTAAGTTTATATAATTTCAATTAAACTTTAATTTATGGTTTTTTTTTGTTTTCATATATAAATTAATGTATACATTCAATAATTATACATTTTAATTGGTCATACGCAGATATAAAATTGGATTTAGTTTTTATAACAAACAAACTGCATTTTTAATGTTTTCATATATAAAAAAGTAATAAAGTAATAAAAGAATTATCAAATATTCTTTTATTACTTTGAATATTTGATAATTCTTTTATTACTTTGAATTTTATTTGATACATATGTAAATAATTTCTAATTCTATGAGATTGATTGAAATAAACTCAAATGATTTTATTCTTATTGTATATTTCTATTACAATAAACTACTAAATAAAACTATTTCATAAAAGCTATCTATTTCATAAACTACTAAATAAAACTTAAAAACATTAGAAAATATAAATATTTACAAACTCTTAGTACAAATATATTATATATAGAGATTTTTCTTTTGCTATTAAAACTCAAAACCCCCCAATGCCATAAAATACAAACTAATTAACATATAACATGATCTATTTAATATACATACAAATAATTATATATAAATTGCAATTAAAGTTTGAATTACGTATTCCATTTAATTTATTATTATAATATTTTTTAATCATGAAGGTGTATATATCATACAATGGTATATGACATGTATATTATTTCAAAACAATACAATATGGAGGTTCATAAAAGATAAAATAGGAAAAATACCTACATTTATTTTGTGAAAATTATTTATATAAGAATTGTATAAATAATTGAATATATAAATTGAAATTAGCATAAGAACATAAGATTGTAAGTAAAAAACAAAAATAATAATAATAATAATAAAGAAAAAAGGAGTGTCGCATGAAACTTAACAAAATAAAAACAAACCAATTAATTTAAAAAGATTATTATATGCATTTTTCATTTCAACAAAATAAATATATATAGGTTAGTTGTCTGCGCATTTTTATATATATAAACATTATCTATATCTATACTACAGCGATATATTAATTTTGCATTTATATAAAAATTATTTTCCTCAATCTCAATATGATTTATGTAATAATATAATTATAATAAAATAATCATGTATATTATAAAAAAGTGATACAATAAAATTTCACTTCCACTTTCCAGATAACATAAAAAAAAAAAGATAAATTTAAAAAAAAAACAGATAATTCACGAATATATAAAAGTGGGAAAACAGACAAGACTTTCGAATTATCATAAATTTAAACTCTATATATACATGGTTTCTTTTACCATTTTTTTAATCTGCTCATGTAACTAAATCTGAATAATTTTCATAAACTAATATAGATTCTAAGCTAAAAACACCATATAAATTTAAAAGTTTAATTTTCTGTAAGAGATTCTGTAAATTCTGTATACGAACGAGAAACATACAAATGATTGTTTTTGTTTAATATATACATATCTAAACACTATAAACAATTTATTATTATTATTATTATTATTTATATGTTGAATATCAAATGAATTTTATTTATTTTTAATGTAATATTTCCGTATGATGTAAATAATTTAATTTAAAAATTTAATATATGACTTGTGTGTATTGTATTTTTTTTTAATATACAATAAAAATAGAATTAAAAAATATAAATAATAACAATAATAATAATATAAAATGTATGTACTTTAAAATAAATGTTTGTATTTTTATATATATATATACAATTGAATTTTATATATAGTTATATAAATGAGAACATAAACTAGATCATTTTTTTTTTTGTATTTTGCGAAATTAAATCATGCGACACTTAAAAAAATAAAGGTATATAAAGTTTTACAATTTTTTGAATCAAAATCAAACACGTTTAGTTATATAATAAATGAATATAAAACAATTTTAAATACCTCTTAATACATCAGCTGGAATTAAACGACGATAAACTTTAATACCATCTTCTTCTTCAACTTTTTTTGCTGGTTCATCTTCGGCAAAAATATTTTGTACAAATAGAGCAACTAAGAATAAACTACAGACGGCAACAATTGATTTCATGATGAAGATTTGATGTGATTTTTCTTTAATTTTTTATAAATAATATGTATAGATAGATGGAAAAAAAAAATTAATTTAATTAAATTTTCTCATATAAAAAATTCAAATTCGCAACAAATCAAACCAAAAAAAAAATAAATAAATAAATTCACAAGAAAAAATAATTAAACAATCACAATAATTAATTTAATTTTTTATTCACACAATTTAATTTAAAAAAAATTTAGTATTATTAAAAGAACTTACTTTATTAATGAAAAAAATATAATTGAAATTTCTTTGGTAAAAAAAAAAATACTTAATTAAAAATAATTTATTAATTTAGTAATAAAAAAAATATGAAAAATAAATACAAAAAACAAATGACTGGATTTAAAATTTAATATATTTTTTTTTTTTATTTTTATAAAATAAATTTTATGTTGTGTGTTGAACAAGTGAAAGTTTTAACTGAATTGAATGGAAAATTGAAATCGACACCGGTATTTATACTAGAGAAAGGAAAGTCCATATATATACAACTATATATAGCTATATATATAAAAATATATATTTGTCTGTGGTCTTCCACATTTTGATGGTTGGTTTCGTTATATATATTTTATATATTGTATTCAATATAATATTATTTATACATGAGTATTTATCCATCACATTAATAATATTTTACTGTATTATTATTATTATTATTAAAAACTGGCTTGTTCGTTGTTGAACAAAAGCATATTTTGTATGTATTTTAAAAAAAAAAAAAACTATATTTAAATTACAAAAAAAAAAACCAAGTCCAATATAAACACATATAATAATAATAATATCACAATAAGTTCATATTTAAAATGTGTACATTAGCGTCGAAAAATTCCATGAAATTTAATTTTTTTTACAAATATATTTTTGCGCGACATTTTCTCAGGTGATTTCTTATTGTATTGGTTTTTGTCTTCATTGTGATTCCCTTTCATTAACAAACAAAATCCAAAAAAAAAAAAAAAACAGCTAATTTTTGAGAACTCTTTTTTCAGAAATCGCATTGAATGGATTTTGTAATTTGTATGTTTTGTGTTGTTGACCAAAAAAAAAAACAAAATATTAAATAAATTTAAATGGAAAAATAAAATAATTGTTATCTGTTTTGTCCGCAACAACCAAAAACTCGATTGTACAACATTTACATTTTAATTTAAGTTGTTTTTAATTTTATTGTGGGTGTTTTTTTCTTTTTGATTAATTTAAATTAATAAACAATAAACAATTTGATTTATTTATACTTTCGGAGTAGATATACATTTTATTTTACATGATACACAGCATCGCATATCGAAGTTCATATATATTAAGTATAGTAGAGTTTTTTTATTTTTTAGTTTATTGGGACACTTTCTTGTACAATTAACTTTTGTCATACATTCATTCTTAAGGACAACTTAAAGGTTTTTTTTTTTGTATTGGTATATTTGCAATCATATATATAATATTTTCCTTTAATTTTATATAAAATTATATATGACATAGTCATAAAATCATAATGACAATTTCGATTTGTACAATTGATAAATGAGGTTTTTTTTTACGTATGATATTTTAACATGTTTTGAATGCCACATTATGTACAATATGATGAATGTTTGTACATATACCTTTTTGTTCTAAAGTTCTATAGAGTGCTTTAGAATTGATTGATTGTTGATTCCTTTTTAGAAAATCATACAAAATATTTCATTTAGAAAACCACATATTGAATTTGTTTTAAAATTTTATTTAAAATTTCCTTTAAAAACTAGTTTTTCGAAATTACCCATCTATTTACAATTACATAAAATTTCCATTAACAAATCAGTAAAGAAGAATGAAAAAACCGTTAGAAAAGCATACAAAATATCATTTAGAAAATTATGCAGATTTTTTTCTGTCCCCATATACTGTTCTTAAAAATAATGCCAATTTAATGATCATATTAAATCTATTTCTCTATTAATACTAATTCCTTTATCAAAAACCTATAAATTTAAGCAAATCTATTAAGCATATTTTAGTATAATAAATAATACATTATTAATAGTAAACGATAGAAAGAAATTCTTTAAAATACATTGTTGCACGGTTGATATAAAATTAACTATATTTAACATTGAATCAATAAAATATGCATTAAATTAAGAATATGTAAAATTCTAAAACTTGTTTAATAATAAATTTGTATATAGAAATGATAGGTCGCCAAATTGAAATGTTTATAATTGCATTCAAATTTAAGCTGTTTGTGGTTCAAATCCATTATATATAATTGGTATTTTGTAAAAAGTTATAACAAAACTAGTTCATATATAATGATATTTTATAGAGTATTTTATAATATTTTATATCTAGATTATTTTTTCCTTTGATCATATTTCCTTTTATTTTTACAATCCCCTAATTTACTTCACTACAATCCGAATGTCACATCCAAATACTATATTAAAATAAAATGATAACAAAAACCGAAACCTTTCAATATATATTCGATAATGACCGGGCGGAAATGTAAGATAAGGTACCAATAATTGTCATTGTACTTAACATTTAAAATTATTTAGCAGAAAAGAAGAAAAGAAATGAAAAACTTTACCATATAAACCAAATGCAGTGAGATTACCAAATGCATAATGGAATGGAATAAGAAACATTGCAATTTATTAATGGAAAAATTTCTTATTTGATGAAAGTTCATTTTGAATAATACATTGATTGCGATAAAAGGTGATTGAAAAATATTCGTATTTATATATAATAATCAAACATTAAATTATTAAATGTTAAAATTTCGATAAATATAATAACCTTTTTAATTTTTCCTTTATTTTTTATTTTCAATGATTGGATATTCCAGATTTTCTCACAAAGAAGATTCGCATCTCTTAATATATATATATATATATAATATTGTATTTATTTTTGTGATTTATATCTCTCTATATTATATATATAATTTATTAATATTCTATTATAAATTGAAAAATGGAAATTTAAAATAAGACAACGCAAAAAAACATATTAAAATAAAAAAAATAATGAAATTATCATATTGATGAAAGTTTTCGGTTCATTCATTTCAAATATATGATGATAGTTAATAAATAGACAAAAAAAAAAGAGAACTAAAAAATATAATGAATAATAAAAATATCTAAAAAACAAAACAAAAAATTAATTAAAAATCTCTATATAATGTGAAATCCTTTATATATAGATATTGCTGAATACAAATTATTTGTATGATAAATTCATATCGAATCCTCTTTCGAAATGTGTCTGTATATAATTAACACTTCCACGCAGATTAATTTTTTTTCTTTACATTCATTATTTAAATTATATTATATATACTTAAATTGCATATTATATATGAAAAATAAATAACAAAATTGAAAAAAACACCGGACTTTATCATTATTATTATTATTATTACTATGAATAAATCAATATAAATATATTTATAGACGCATAGAGCGAGTATTTATAAAATAAATAGAAAAAAAATATTCAATACATAATTAAATAAAATGTAATCGATTTACGTAATTAAAAAAAATATACACTTAACTTGTTAAATTGCATATCTGTAGATATAGGATAGGAAACGCAATATATACTTAACGCATATATATATAGACAAACTTATAAAGTGTTTGGTATATACGACGACGACAGTGTGAAATCGATTATAAATAATATTTAAACATGCAAATAAAAAAAATATATATATAGATATAGTCGGTTATAATATATATATTCAATTATATTATTTGTTTATTTCTTTATTTATTCATTATTATATTATATTTTATATATTATATTTTTGTATACCAATTTTAATTAAATAATAAAATTCACGTAAAGTTAATAAAAAAAAAATATGTTTATATTTTGATGACTAATTCACTGAATCTTATATATTCGTATATAATGAATGAATATATGTCGTTAAATCTTTATATCGTGATCATTTTGGAGGTTGATATAACTATATATATATATATATATATATATATAATGCGATTGTATATATGATTAAGGTATTATGAATATGACGGTGTGGTATTGTGGTGGTGGAAATAGATCATATATATATGTTATATATAGATTTAACTTTATATATGTACCAAAATATATCTGTAAAATTTACAACGAATTATATAAAAAAATAAATAAACATTAATAAAAATAATGTAAATTTCTGCTTTTTTGTTTGTTAAATTTCAGTTTTGTAATTTTTTTCCTAGCAAAATATAAAATAACAAAACAAAAAAAAGAATTATTATTATTAAAAACGATGAAGTTTTTCGATTTCATTTCATTATAATATATAAATGTATTTATTTTTTTTTTCTCTTTAACCCATTTTGGATCACGATCAAACAAAAAAAAGTCAGTCCACGGATAATCGGCAATCCAAGATTTACATATTGGATTCTCGAAAGCAATTTCAGTAGGTTAACCTTCGCTCGAAAACAATGATCCATTGGCCGATTTCGAATCCGAATTAACCTTAAGTTGGGGGCTATTGGGGTAGGAGATATGCTCTATGAATGCAGGAGCAATTTTATGTTATGTTATAGGCAACAATAAAAATACATCATAGATCTTTTCTATCTTTTAAATTTATGACAAAAGGATTTGTTTTTATAATGTAAGTATCTAATCATATTACTTATACCCCATTGGATCCCCATATAAAGATTAGAGATATTCGATATCTATAAGAAATTTAAAGCTCATGGACAAATCCAAATTATGCCATATTCAATTAAGTCGTTTATGAATTAATTTCAAATCAGTACGATGTTTAAAAGAGCACATTATTCACTATAGTCGGAAAACCGCGACCACTGGTCTAAATTGGGTTTACGAAATACTTAAAAAAAATTGGTTAATGGTTTCTTCTTTCTTTCATCTTACAAATAAATCTTGTTATATATATATATCTAAAATATTATCTATATGAATATGAATATATATTAAATATACATGGAAATTTATAGTGCAATTAATTCTCATAATCTTTTTTTGTTGATTTTATTATTATTATTTTTTATTTTTTTTTTGGTTAGTCTTTGAATGGTAATTACTTTAAATGCAATTTTATAAAATATATATATATATAAATAGAGAAAGATAAATAAATTTGGAAATATAATATATATACATCATATGATATGAATATAAAAAAAACAGATGTGAATCATTAATTATTTGCATAATAATATAACAAATAAATTATTTCAGTTTCATTCTATATATATATATATATATATATACAATAATTGCTATACAATATATAATATGATAATGTTTTTAAATCATATATGGGATTTTTTGTTTTATGGTTTTGATGAAGTACCATACCATATTTTGGAATATCCAATTGAATATATGATGACCTATAAATGCTTTATATAGTGAAATTATTTGGTACATGCGATAACTTCGTGGAGGTGAAAGTTTTTTTTAAAACTAAATTCAAAAGTTGTATTTCTTAAGTATAATTTCGGACAGTAAAATTTCAGACTAATATGGAGTTTAGAGAACATGATGCACAGTTTTTTAATTGATATAGTAAATGGTTTTAGATAGTTTTAAAATCATATTTAAAATATTGATGAATGCTGCGGATTTTTTTATTCATATAGATTTATACAGTTTATAAAAGTATAATATTGTGTATATATAAGATGATAAAAATGTAATCAGTTGTACCAGCAATCAAAGTTGTAGCAATCAATAATTGTAATTTTATATATGGAAATAATCCTGAACGTTTTGCACCGAGAACTTTCATGATGAATTGATAATTCTATAAATATATTCATATATATTTAATATTAATCAAATACAAATTATGAGCACGGATTTTACATGGCCAATTTATAAGATACTCTTGATTATTGACTCTTAAATTATATGATTTTCTTCTGAAATGCTATCTATTGTAATTTTTTATACACTTACAAAGGACATAAACATGTCAATTCGTCCTTTCGTTAACTCATTTGGAAATGACAATGAATATATAATCATAACATGTTCCAATCCTATAATTTTTGTTAAAAAACCTATTATTAACAAAAAAAAATAATCTAATTTTATTATTATGATTCATAAGCAATACTTTGTTATACGCGTAAATATATCTATATATATATATCATCAATAATCAAGTTCAACGGAGTTTACGCTTGTGTTTTATAGGTCACTATATATATTTATATATCAAATTAAGTATACATACCAAATTAAAATAATTAATATATTTTATGCACAATAATTCATATTTGAAATTATTAAAACATTGAAAATATGCCCATTACGCAGAAATATGTTATTATATACATACATTTTTTGATTTATAAAGTTAATAACCCATATTTAAAAGTGTTAATTATACATATAATAATATATATTTAATTATATTATGGGTATTGCACTTATCTATATTTATATGTTATCTCGCACTAAATACAAACAACATATTGAAGAAATCATCCAATAATCGATGTTATCCGCAATATATTACAAATGTCCATTTTCTTCCATAAGATCCCAATTTATCATCAGTATGTATAGTATAATAATGTATGCACAACTCATCAAATCATCAAAGTGTTACTCATCAAATAGGGAATGTCCATTATATAACAATATAGGATTAATTGCGGGGTTTTTTTTGCATTAGAATAACCAAATTGCTATAACACATCTATTTTTAGTATATTTTTTGTATATAAGAACACATTAATAATTAGTACATTCACGAATATGCTAATTTATAATAAAATTTTTAATTCTTTATGTATATAAGTAATCGTATATATAAATATATAAAAACAGAAAGGCATATGAATATTAAATATATTTTTAACATCTCTTATTGTTTTATTATTCAAGACAAGTTAAACCAAAACTGATAAACTATAATATGTTTTAATTATTTAAATTCGACTTAATTAAGAATTTATTTGGCATAAAATTGTGTGATTAATAAAATTAATGGAAAATTTACATTTAAATAATAATTGACCATATAGTCACAAATACAATATATAAATACAAATGCAATTTAACATGTTAACAATTGATTTTAAAAAAAATAATAATATACCATTAATTTCTGCATTAATTGATTATGTCTTATATTTATTTTTTATTACCATATTTTTCTATCCATATATTTGTTTTTTTTTATTGAAATGTATTCAAAAATTTGCACCCCAGAATTTAGTTTTAAATTATTTATTACTATAGGTCTCAACTGGGTGCCATAAAATACCACAAATTGGAGTTAAACCAATACCATCGGTAGAACATGACATTATTCTATATAGAACATGTGTAAAAATAACTGAATAAAATCTTTTAAATATATCATCTTCAAATTCCAGTACTTAAATTCGGTATATGTGATTCCATCTATCATTAAATTACCTGTATTTGATGGTCTATATATAAAAAATAGATGTATATTTATTAATTTGTAATTATTTCATTCGATTTGATAACCTTAACATTTATGTATACAAAAAATTTTGTGCTTTCTAATGTTATCACATTTTATAAACTAATTTTATAAACTTTTAAAACAAAATGATATTTTCATATATGCTTATTTTGCCAAACTGTATACTAAATAGTTTTAAAATTGATATCCAAGATATTTTTTTTCATTTATAAAAATTCATTTTCAATATATACCATACTATATATGAGGAATATACAGAAATAAGAATACATATAATAAAAAATACGGTGGAAAAAGTATGCATAATGAAAAAATGGGAAAACGATTAAATTGTACAACTTATAGAGTGTTCAAAGTATCCGTGATGTATAATATAAGAAATAATAAGTTTAATCTCAAATAAGATTAGTTACAGTACAATTTCGAATTTCTTTTTTTTTCATAATTTGATATTACAAATAGAAATTAAATGATTAAAAATTGAAACAATAAAATCAATAAAACTGCACTACAATCTATATTAAACATAATAAATGTTTATATTTCTTTCTTTTTAAATAAATATATCTATTTATTTATATATGACGATTATATATTTTCATATGCGTGTATTTTGTAATGAAAAGGGGAAATGTTAATTCGCAATAACTATATATAATTTTATTTTAACGAAAATATACCATATATACAGCAATGTTTAGCTTTAATTAATTTTCTTTTTAATATATGTTGTTTTTGGTTATTTTAGTGAGGTATCTCACTCGAAAGTATATATTATTTAACAAAATATAAAATCCGCCATCCTTTTAAGATATAATTTATTCGGAAACTCTTGACAATTTTCCGATGGAGATTCTGTATAATTTTCCGATGGAAATTCTGAACAATTTTCCAATGGAAATTCTGTATAATTTTCTCTAAGGAAATTTTGTATAATGTAGAATTTGCTTTAAGGAAATTCTGTATAATTTAGAATTTGCTAAAGGAAATTCTGTACGGAAACTCAGTACAATTTTCTCTAAGGAAATTTTGTATAATCTAGAATTTGCTAGTGGAAATTCTGTATTATTTTCTGTTTAATTTTCTCTAAGAAAATTCAATATAATTTTCTAAAGGCAATTCACTATAATTTTCTCTTAGGAAATTTTCTAAAGGGGATTCTGTATATAGTTCCTGAAAAACCATTGTTTATGTATTTGGTGAGAGGAAATTATGTTCTGTATAATCTCTTTAAACGGCAACGGCAATAAACGACAATAAGTTCCAATATAAACCATCATATCCTATATATTATGTTTGTGATATATTTAAAATATTGGTAAGACTACGAATTTACTAACTAAATAAATCTTTACATTTTACTTTATATATAATTATAGATTATTATTTATTTTTATTATTTGATTAAATACTATCTTATAATAATAATAATAATAATAATAATAATATTCTTTGTTAAGCATCGTATATATAAAATTTGTTTGCGGTTATATAAAATAAAATTCTATACATATACATATTTTGTTTGTAAATAATTGAAAATAAACAAATTTTTTATTTTTTTTTAAAATAATAAAAATGTTATAATTATATTTTAATCTATTATTGAAATTATTATATTCTATTTTGCTAAAGTTTCGCGTGTCACTTTAAGTTCATTAAAAAAATGAAAAACTTAAACAAAATATCTTTATTATTATTATTTTTTTGCTTATATAGGGTAAAATAACTGATCTGTCGTCAATAAATATATATATATATATGTTTTTAGAATGTGTGGCTATCGTTCAAAATAATTTTGCCAACAAAATTAATAACAATATTATTGACATAATCTTAACATATAGAGATTATTTTTTTTGTATTTTAAGTAATAAATGGAAGAATGATAATGTATTATATATATAGAAATGAAGAAAAGAAAAGAAAAAAGAAATTTTCCATATACAAATACATTATTATATATATGAATGTGGTAAAATATATATACGAATACGAATGGTTATTGGCTGTAAAAGTATCTTTACCTCTAGCATTTATTATTTTTTTTGTGTATTACTTTTTTTTTTGCTATATCCGCGTATATAAACAATATTCGCAATCACATTTATTTCATTTTTATCGCTTTTCTCACATGACATATTATTTATATATATATATTATATAATATGTGTTGCGATGATGAGAACTATTTTTAAACTTTTGTAGATTATATATTAATAATAAATATATATAAAAGACAAAAAAAAAAAAAAAGAAAGAAATATATTTTTATTTTTTTGTTTCTATTAATATTTATAATATATTTTTGTTTTTTTTTTTAACATTAATATTCTATATATAAATAAAAATAATTGATAATTCTCACACATTAGCATGTGTATAATATATATATTGACCAGTCCGTATTAAAAAAAAAATAATATTAATGTACAAATATACGTTTAAAAGTATAATATACGTGAATTTTATATAACAACAAATACTTTTCGTTGTTTTTTTTTTAATTTTAATGTAAACAAATAAATCATTTATATAAGAATATGTACGCGTATTATTTTTGTTTTATCGAATGTGAATGAACGTTTTATATAGAATAAAATATAAGAGAATTTAAATAATAACTATGTGTGTTTAGAATTGTATATGTACTATATAGATAATTTGACTTTAAGCCGTAATCATAAAATGTGATTAAATTCTGTTTTATTAATTACAATTGAACTAAATCCATATAAACACCCTGCTACAACATTTTAGTTGTAAGAACTACATTTTTTGTTTGTTTATGCGCTCCTCACATGTAATATTTAAATCAATTATATGTACGTATATTCGAAATGTAAATTACAATTTAAAACAGAAGAGAATCGTATTTTATTTATATATATATGCATGTACGTAAACATATAATTTATTTAAGAAATTTAATAATATTATATATATGTATTATTATATATATATATATATATGATTATGACCTTTTCTTTATTATAAAAAGATAACCCCATATCAGATATTTATATTGTGTACACAGTATACGTATTATTTCTGTTTACGACGACAAGGCAAAACGTTGCTATATATATAAATACTTATACATATATTTACGACAACAAAAAAAAAGATAATCATTTTTCAATAAATAAATATTTTGTTTTTGTCTTGTAATGAAAATTTGCCAATATTTCGATACAATCCATTGGCAAAATCATAAAATACATAAATCCTTTGAAAATTATACATCAGTTACATCTGGTCTAGCGCAATAACTATATAATAAACTAATTCCAATCATATTTCAGAAAGTATCATACGAAAATATTAACTCTGTAATATAAATACAATTAATGATTATAATTGTTAAATTATTTGATTAAAATTGTATAATTATATTGATAAATCTTTGTTTTTGTGTACATTTTCTCAATTTCTGTATATACTATAAACTCTGTATATAGTTATCTATATAAACATATTTTAAAGTCTTTCTATATACATATTATTTTTATTTTTATTTCAAATTGCTTTTATTTGATAAATCTTAACTATTTATATAGATTTAGTATATATTTTTAGATTTTATTTATGTATATTTATTTGATAATTATTGATTTTATTAATTGTATACAGAAATTTCATCATAATATTTATTTTATCTAAATCTAAAACTGCGGAACTGCTAAATTCTATTGATTTTTTAATTTTTATTATAATGACTTTTGAGCAAGATTTGTCTATTCTATTCACTAATAAACTATTATTTATTAATAGTGTGTGTAAATTCAATTTTAATAGATGTAGACATAAATATAATAAAATCTAATAACATCTACAAAACTTTTCCATACACATATGAGTTTAAGTAGTTTATTTGTTTAATTGAACTATATACTTAACGTATCCACATTTAAATGACCTAATAAACCAGATGTTTGATCTTTTTTAGTGTTACTTGATGGAAAACCTTTTATGCCTACTTGCTATACTTATAGAAATGTATAGTGATATTAATGAATGATATATAATAATGAAGGGAATTTCAATAATATATCTAAACAACAATAGTTTTTCAAACAATTTTCCAAATCGGTAAGGGTTTTTTCCTTTATTGGCATTTATATAAGTACAATAACCGCCTATAATATACCCTTCTCTCGTCTTCCTAAAGATATTTTACGATGGGTGTCAGCAGGGAAAGATAATATCATCACAATTGGTGGTCAATTAGGTATAAAAAAAATGTTTGTGGTCAATCAGAAAAATATTAATTTGTTTATTAACAAAATATTAAAATAAAAAATAAAATATATAGTCCGTATACATATAGTAAGTATAGATGAATAATAAATGAATTGAAACATAAATAATACATATGCATTATACATATATCTATCTATACTATATAATAACTAATTAAACACATAAAAATAAATTATCTATACCAAATATTCTATCGATATAATTGAATTCTATATTATATTGACAATTTATATATTGTATAAAAAATTTTAATATATATATATATAATAAACGAAATTGAAAATATTCGTGATATACTCGTACTCGTTATATACCAGCAGACGACTACAAATTTGTTTATTTTCCATCTTATTTTATATAGATTATATGTGCGTAACAAATTATTGACGTATTAAATAATTTAATACATCATCGATTCTTGCGATACTTTTAAATTTATATATATATATAGTTTCAAAACAAAAAATCCTCTATTTCTGTATCCGCATATTCACATATTTGTTTTTTTTTTTGGTATATATGTTATATGATGGGATGAATATATTGACCACAGAGTTCGTCATTTCCATATGAATATATATTATGTATTAGAAAATATTACCACACATAGTTAGATAATGACTTTTCATCATTTGATTTCGTACATATACGACGCATATAATAAATTAATTTAAATATAACTAAATATAAATACAACTCTAATAACACACACGAAATAGATTAAAAAAGAAACCATAACAAAATAATATATATAAATTTCATATCCATTACGTACATTTTACTTGATTGTAAATGTAAATATCAAAATCAAAATATATATAAATAAATATATTTACATTTTTATCCCAAAACAAATAAAAAAAAATATATTACAATGATGAAATCAATCAAAATAATAAATAATTGTATTTTTATTTTTTTTGATGATGACATAGAAAATTGTATTATTCACCCGGGTTTGGGTTTTCAAAAATAAAAAAAATTCATTTGGTTAGGAAAAATGCTTTATTGCGATTTCATCGGGAAAATCATTTTTAGAAAATGTTTCAATTGTATATGAAAGAATATTTATTTATATAGGAATTCTATTCTAAATTCAAATTTAAAAATTTATTTTAATTGCATAATCTAAAAGAAAACTTTGAATAAGATCAACTGTACCAAATAAATATATTTTGATGACACCTTGAAATGGAATGATTATGCGAGTAGTATATGAAAACAACAGCATATTTAAAAAATTTATAAGTAATAAAATAAAGTCAAATTCTTAATATCTGTCCAGGACTCTGTAACCTTCTTTAACCGCATTTGAATATCATTTCCAATCGCAAAAATTCATCAAATACGTTTAGTGTATCATCTCATTATAATTTATTTTGCAAATATACCACATCTAAATCTATAAATTATGAATATAGTATACCAAAATCTATATAGTTAACGTTCGCATTACCTATTTTTTTTTGTGTGTTTATTTCAGTGTTTTACTGCGTAAATGTTAACATATAAAAAAAAATGATCTAAATGGAAAATCGAAAATGAGAAGAAAAAAAAAAAAAAGGAAATGCTATTTATGTTTAAATTGCGACGAGAAAATTGAAAATTAAAATAAATCACAAGAAATTCAATCAGTAAAAACGATGAGATGGGATGGGATGAGTAATAAACTATAATAATAATAATACATGAAAAAAAAATTCCACGAGACTTTTCATCGTAATGTGACGAAAAACAAATTGAATTGAATAGATGAAGATACTCTACTACTGCTATATTCTATCCGTCTGTATATCTGTATCGGTGATAAGTAATATATATAATTTTAAAAATAGATAATGTTCACATTTTATTTTTTTTTTGTTTTAATACACACGTTACGGTAATGATCTTGCAATGATCGTTTTTGTTTTTGGTTGATGTATTTATAATAATAATATACAAATTTTATGTACATCGATCTATATATTATTTTAGGTACATTTATAATTAGTATCTATTTGTTAAGAGCATTTTTTTTTATTTATTGTATTGTATATAGGAGAGGAGGAACTCTCATCAAAGAATCACAGTATATGGTATTTTATATTTTTTCGAGGCACGTGCGTTTTTTTTAAACTACACTTTTAAATGGTATAGGCGCATTTTATTAAAACTTATATATATATATGAATTTTAGTAATTAGATATAAAAAATTAATATTAATTTTTATTATAATTAACAATAAATATATTAGCAGGGTGTGAATGAATATACATTTAGTTAGAAAATATGATCTATTTGTTAGGGAATAAAATGCAGTCTTATAACAATGATTATAATGGCACATATACGCGTAAGAATATCCCATATAATTTGATTGAATTGATAAAAATTATGTTAAAATTGAAACTAAACTTTCTTGTACAATCGATATTTATTTATTGGATAAGTGTAGATAAAATTATGAACAAATAAATGATGAAACACGAAACCTTATAGTCAAATTCAGTTGAATCGATTGGAATCTTTGTGTGACTTATAAATATAATTTGTATTCAATTTTCCACATAAATACAAATGAATTAAGATATTAAATATTAAGTTAATAAAACGATATGTTATTTTGAATTAATTTTACCGAGAAATATAATCCAATAATAATAATAATTAAAACATTATAAACTGTAATCAGTTGATTCATTAAAAATTTACCAATCTATACTTAATAAGACATATTAAAAGAAATACCCTCGTGAAAAATGATTTTATCAAGTGCAAAAAAAAAAGCATTACAATACAAATGAATATACATTTTCAATATCATTTTGGTGTATATCATCATTAAAATATCATTTTAGTAGGTTATATTTTTTACAATCTTCTGTATATGTGAGAACGCCAGGTATGGAAAATTTCATTGCAAATTGAACTCTATATAAATATAGGTCTTAACAATATAATAATAAAATCTGTTTTTTACTATATCAAATATGAATCTTTTTTGTTTTATATCAATATATTATGATAATATACAATATATAAATGAAAAAAAAAATATGACAAATACCTTTCAAATTTATTGCTTTATTAATAATTGTTATTACAAAGTCATCGCGTATACACCTATATATATATAATAAATGATTGATTATATTATATATTTTTTGAAGTTTTAAAGTATGTATTTTTGTTTTTGGTTGTTATTTTTATTTTTTTTTAAGTGCTACCGAATACCAAATAAAAAAAATATCTTACATCTTTTTTATCTCTATACACTACTATACGTATATTGTATTTAAATAATGGACTACATTCATATTATTATTATTATTATTATCATCATATGATAATTATGTTACATATATATGAATAAAGGTCAGTATGTTTTATAATTATAAATATGAATACAGTGTGTGTCATAACATTTATAACATCAATAATATATTTAAATGTGTTCCTAATGTACTTAAACAAATGGCCATCAAATCTATAACTAGATTCTGATGATTTTTTTTCAAATCAAGTTCGATATAAGAATAATATTTAATGTATTGATGTAAAATTTGGGTTTTTTTTTTGTATAAATTTCTGCCGGTTTTCATTTGAAATCAATTCAAATATTGTTTTGTTTTTTTTTTGGCTTGAGATTATGATAAATATGTGAATCAAAAAAAAAACGGACGGCATCTTTTTACCAAATATATACTTAATAATTTTGTTGTCTTTATTTAATTGATTATTCTTCTATATGTTATTAACGTCAACCAAAAAAAAAAAACAAACAAAATATAAGATTAGGTAGCAATAAAATTCAAAACAATTATTTGACATAACAACAGCGAATCTAATAAATTTTGTAATAAGATTTGTTTAATCGTATACTATATATACTATATAATATTTAATATGATTTATTATTAAGGTGTTTCAAATTTGTTTTAATTTTTTATTGTCTTATTTTTTTAATTTATATACAGGAATAGGAATATATTTATAGTGAATGAGAAAAGAAAACGATTGTTATGTGATTTTAATTAAATATGTATCCAAATATATTTATATGATATTATAAATACTTTAAGTTTTTTGAATATACTTTAGAATATATTTCCTAATCATCAATAAGGATTTTCAATTATTCTTTTAGTTTTTTTTATGGATATTTTACACAGCAAATAACGTGCAAGATTTTATTATTAAGAAGTACTAATGATCCTATATATTACAAATATATTGTATATACCTAATGAAGAAAATAGACAATCAATCAATTTAATGATTTTATTTATTACTATATTAAGGTGATTTTTTATAGATTATTAATATATGAATGTTAAGTGTATATATATTTAAACAAATATACAATATTTAAACCTTTAAAAAATATTCCTCATAGAAACAATTAATTGCAAAAATGTTTTTGAATTGACTTATTTTAAGTAGTAAAATACATAGAAAATAAAACTGATTTGTATTTCATAATTTATATTTTTTTAATATAATTTAATTAAAAATTTTCAAAATATTAAAAGTCTAAAGTTTAATGAATAATCAGATAAAAATTAACATGAATATGTAGAAAATTGAATTTTATATTGCATATTTGAGAAATGATTTTCTACATGGAAACAAGATTAGCATTTGGAATTATTTTTTCAATCAGACAAGAACAATGTTTTTTTTTAAAATTCACTGTAAAGTTTTTCCGTATGGTTTTTGAATGGGAAAATCCGAACATTTTCATCGGACAGGTTTCAAATCACAATCAAATAATATAATGAAAACAGTACAAAAATCACCCAATAAATCTGACTTATTTTTCCAACAATTTTGTATTGTATTGGAAAAGTTTACCGTATATATAGATAGGTACATTTAAAATTAAATCATATATCTTCCAGCAAAATCCAACAGTAAGATTTAACGCATAAAAGTATATATCAATTTATAAAAAAAAAGGTTGTATTTATAAAAGTATATATTTTAAATAACAGTCTTGCGAATCACACCTTGAATTATGGATCATATATATAATTTCTGATGTATATATATATATATATAAATAATCACGTACCATTTCAACTTTAAAGTTCTTATCTTTTTTTTTATTTTTTTTTTTGTACGAATAAAGGAAAATATTTAAATATATCGCGTATGATTGCGACAATATATATGACACATTATAAATTTTATATGTTTACGAAATGTCTATGTCTGCATATAAATATAAATATAACCGTAAGCATATAGAATTATATTTTGTGTTAACCGAGTTTTTTTTTTTTTAATAATTTTTATAAAATAATGGATATAAATTTGGAATTAAATGTATTTGCATATTATCATTATGATATTTTTATTGGCATAAACAAAAACAAAAAGCGGATATAAACATGTGATAAGAAATTGAAATTAAATTTTGAAATATATACAATGAATTTGTATATATTTTAACCTTTTTTATTTTTATTCTTTTTGGACAATTCACCTAATAATAATATTATATTTTCAAAAACCGAAGCAATTAAATTGTATATTTAGTTGCAATACAGCAAATTTTATAAAATTCAATTTATCTCTTAATTGTGAACGGAAATAGTATTTTTAATATCTAAATCAACAGATAATAAATATGAATTAAAAACTAACATTCATATAATTGATGATAATTTGTCCGGATTGTCATTTTGAATATATACTGCGCGATTATTTAAAATTTTTTAGCGGTCAAGGGTAGATTAAATTATCGGAAAAATACATTTTTATTTTTATATTCTTATATATATGATTAAATTTCTTTATGTTTTTTTCTTTCTTTCTTTATCTTATCGTAATCTAGGTAGTTAAAATACAGGTAAAAATTTGTTATTACACCATTAAATATAAATGCATCAAAATTCAACTATGCCAATGTATATTGGGTATAAGCGGAATCGGATAATAGAGGTGTTTAAAAAAGTGTTGAAATATTGTTGAAAAGAACACTAACAACTGTATATTAATGGACAATTTTATTATAGAAGTATCTCTGATTTTTAAATATTTCTCTGGAGTTCGTAGAACAAAATATACAAAAAATATTCATATTTTTATCCATCCGATTTGCTTTTAAGATAAAATTAATATTTTAAAATATTATTTATATAATAAATACTTGGTGGTGCCGTTGATAAAGCATCCAACCCAATTGCGGGTGGTCACGAGTTCAAATCCTAGCCGGAAAATTTTTACTGTGCTTTTTATGATTTGAATTCATGAACTAAGTCACCATTTATTCATTGGGATCAAATTAATGAATATCTTTGGTATATTGTGTCGGACGCGGCCAAAGATTAACAAAGTCTACACACACATACTCGCAATTATATATGAAAGTATATAACAAATACTCATCATCATTATTAAAATTACATTAATAGTTATAATATTAATGATTTCTAATTCCGGTAAAAGCCAAAGGCCCTAGCAGCCATAGTGCTTATTAAAAACTAATGTTGGCATTTTACATACATCATTAGTTGTTAAATAATAATAATAATAATAATAATAATAATAAATATAATAAGCAAAATTCACATATAAAGAAATATCAAATATCATTTGATATTATATTTTTAATGAATTATTATTATTATTATTATTATATATACAAATAAAAAATTATGCTTTACTAATCAATTAACAGAAATTAATTGAAAGGTACATAAACTGCAAATTAAAATAGTTTTTTTTTTCTTTCAATATATATTAAATATATACATTACATTACGTTACGTTACGTACTTATTATATTTATATATTTATTTAATAACATTTTCATTTGTTGTACAAGACACAGCAAAATTCATAAATATTGCTGAATGTTCTATATATATTCATTATATATATATATATACTATTTACTTTTCAATTACAATTTTTTTTATATAAATATATAGTGTAACAGGTGTTTTGACTCATAAATATAAAATCACATGAACATGTACAATATTTATTTAAATTTTATAATATATATAAATATAAAAGTTCATTCAATAAAGACAAACAAAAAGAAATTAAATGTTTATAACATTCCACTATATATACAATTTACAATATACTGCAACTATAGACTTGGATCTTTAAACATTTTGTTGTACAATTTCATATCACCAAATCGAGATATGCTATGGGGATCCGAAGGATTTTAATGAGGTATTTTTACCTCGAAAATCTATTCCTCCGAGAAAAAATATTATTTTTTAAAACAAACCGTAATATATACAAACCAATATATTCGAATGGTTTTATATAAGAAATTCGATAAAATATTTTAAAACATTTTCTAAAGAAAATTTTTTAAATTGATTTTCTATAAAAGAATATTTTGAATGAATGAATTTTAAAGGCAAATTCTGTACAATTTTCTTAATGAAATGAGATATTAAAATTATGTTTTTAATAATAATTAATCTAAATATTCTAAATAAATTAGAAACCTGCACTCAAATACTATATGATAAATTGAATATTAACAAATATTTATATTTAATCATAATAAATATAGATTATAATTCGATATTTTACATATATACATACATATTATATATAGAAATTGATTAATATTCTTCTTATAGCACTCCTCGACTTTATATATTGTACATATCCAGAATATATATCTACATATGTATTGATACAAAGAACATTCTTAGAATAAGATTTTATGAAGATACAGAAGAAAAAATTAATTCTTTTTACATACGCAATTTATACAATATATGAAAATTTTATTAAAAATATTAAAAGAAAACATGTGTATGTCTCGTATGTGTATTTTTTTTTTAATTTTATTATAAGTTCTGTTTTTTTTTTTTCTTTTTTATAAATCATTTGCTGAGAATATTCAATATTTTTTTTTTATTTTGTAATGTACAGACTATCTTATAATGTATATTGACTCAATACTGTCAGAATCAAATTAAATCGAGTTTTAAAACAATTTTCTAATTCATTAGATCATTAGATAAATACAAATTTATGGTATAGATAGATTTTAAAATTGTTACAAAAATCGTATACTAATACTAAATAAGAATATGACAAATCGGAACTATGTTCCGAAAAACGATCAGAAAAAAACGTATTTCACAAAAATCTTGGGTTTTTTTTCCAGAATCGATTGAACTATAGATTATCAAAGTATAGTAGTTATACCCTGTTTAATTACAATTCATATAACATTCACAAAGTTAAGCGCCACTTTTATACATTTGAATTTTATTTTTGTATTTATTATTATTATTATTTGGTATGTCTCTTCTTCAATTCATGTGGCAATTGTCGTTTGTTCGTCGACCACCAAAATAAAATTTGTACACACAATTGTTTTGAAATGTTCGAAAATGTTATATAGGTAGGTAAAATGAAGATATATATATTAGAATAATAAAAGAAAAATACAAACAAAGTTTCTTATATTTTTAATTCAACAGTTTTCTTCATATACATATATAATACTATATATACGTAATTAATTACAATTGCGGTAATGCTGAACGAATGAAAATGTTTACTGTTTACAGAATTAGTATCAGAAAATGTCTGATAAATAGGGGGAAAATGGAATATGAAATTTCACAAATATTACAAACATATGAAAGTGTAATGAAAAATAGAGATCAGAGATGGACTGATAAAATTTTACAGAGACGGTCTATTACTTCGATATCTTCGATAAAAACAAATAAAACGATGGAACATTTTTAAATTGAATTTTAATATCAATTTTAACATGCCATATTTCAATGTAACTTAACTTTGTCAAAACAAATACATATACGCAGAAAATGGGAAATTTAAGGTTTCGATCAAATGATGAGCTAAGTGCTGTCAATTTATAGCAATTTTATGGCTAGCCAATTTCATAATGATCTTTATCTTATTTATCTGTGTATAGTATGCATATTTTGATATTATGAATTTGAAAAAGTTTTTGAAATTGTGCTGATTTGAACAATAAAATTGGTTTAGCCATTTTTTTTTTGGTTCAAATGTCATTTTCTTCGGATCGAGTTGGCGATACTGGATAAGATATCTTTAAATTGATGAATGAATATTGCATATGGTTAGGAACATTTTAACATGAAAAACTATCGGGAAAATTTAGAAAAATCAGTATAGATTTCGATATTTAGTGCTTTACTTGTTATATAGAGACGATCTAAAAGGGGTGATGCATAGATACAATCAAAAATTCTAGGATATTATTCTACAAAGTCTAATCTAAGGAAAATACCCTAATTCCATCAGATATATCAAGTATATCACGTAATTGCCCTTAATATTTCAAGTGAATATAATTTATTTTTATAGTCATTTAATAAAGCATCTAACATACTAAGCCGAAATATAGATGATTCATAGCCGCTAGTCTTATTATTTTTTAACCATATGTTAGCACTTTTTACCAGACAGATTACACACAAATACAAAAACAAAAATATAAAAATAAATACCACAAAAGTTACAATAAATAATAATATATTGAATAAATGAAAATGTTATTTTTATAGATAAAAAAAAAAAAATTGTATTTTGTCTGTATAAATTTTAACACTACATAGATTTTTAATATAGTATGGTATATTATTAACAAACGTTAGGCTTTTATTTTATTTATTTTTTTAAATGTGATACAGCACAAAACTTTAACAGCAAAATTCTGTTTTTATACATTTGGTGGACTATAATAATAATAATAATATATCGCTAGCTATACTATAAAAATAAATAATATACTAAAAATATTATAAATATATATGCTGTTCTGCTAAAATACATGCATACGCGTACACTAAGAAAAGTAATAATGTTAATATATTTCGTTCGGTCGCGCTAGTAATGTCTTGACTTTCATGTGATTAACTTCGGTAATTTCGGGTATAATTTTGTTTGATTTTTATTTTTTTTTGTGTTTTATTTTTAGTTAAATTTTTTGGTTTCGTTTTATTTTATTTTTTTTTTTTTATTATTATTATTATTATTATATATTTATTTATATTATAATTTTTTTCGTTCTGTAATATTCGGTTTGTTATCTTTACAATTCGTTATATTATTATATTTTTTTTAGCGTTTCATTTTTTATTTTTCGTATGAGTTTTAAGTGAACATTTTGTTTTATTTTTAATATTTGATATTATACTTTAAAAAAAAAAAATATATATATATATATATAAAAGTAGGTTTTTTTTTTTTTGGTTTTTATATTAAAATTGTAAAAAAAAATATTCCAATGAAAAATTATGGTATAATTATGAAGAAAATTATGTGTGATTATGATATATATATATATATATATGGAATAATATATTCTCTGTATGTGATGTAATTGCTTGTGCAAATTTTGGAATATTTGCGCGGTAAATTTTTTATAATTGTTTGGTTTGTTTGTTTTTTTTTTTTACAATTAAAAATTATCCTAATATTACATAATTTAAAATTTAAAAGATTTCGTTTAAAAGCAAAAAAACAAAAAAAAAGTGTCATAATAAAATTCTTCTTTTCTATTTTAGAGACACAAACAAAAAGCATATATTATTTTGCGGTTCGTCATTAATTTCGTTTATTTAATATATATATAATATAGGAACTTTAGAAAATTATATAGTTTCATTGTGATATATAATTTTCATGAATAAACATTTAAATTATAATGAGCGAGAGCTAATATATATATATATATTGTATAATAAAATATACCACAAAAAAAAAAAACAAATAAAGGTTTAATTTATTTCTGAATAAATTATAAATAAATAAAAAATAGTTAATGTGGATTACAAAATCAAATTAAAACCCATTTTGGTGTATTATTGATATGTACATAATTATTAATTATATGTATAGATATGATATAATAATAATAGTTATATATATATATATATATATATAGCAGTTCAGTTACTGTGCCATATGTTATTATTGTATATTATTTATATATAGTTATTGTACATTATATTATAGAATTTATTGCTATTATAGTGAAAGTTTTATCACACAAATAATAAACAAAATAATTTAATTTGATATTGATATATCTTCATTACTTATAATCTTTTCATGGACAATATTTATATATTTGAATAAAATATCTTCTTTATATATTTTCGAATTATTGGCGGTATGATTTTTTTTATTTTTGCATTATTTAAATTAAATGTGATTTAATTTAAAATTCCTAATATAACTTTTATGATAGTTAATCAAAACTTTTTGATATCTTTTATATGACCATTTAGCAATATAGGAATTAGAGAAATTCTTGGGTTAAGTTAAATATTCATAAGTATATTACGTTATCACTATATATATTTTGTTATATTCCATATTATATTATTTTATTTTTCTTTTCTGTTGAATATAACATGTTTTGTAATCTATATGTATATGCTGAATTTTATATTCTATTATAGAATTTAAAGTATATATATAGTGAAAAACAAAAAAATAAACAAAGAATTCGATAGACGAATTCATAAAATATAATATTCGATATATTTTTACGAAATATATTTCGATATCACGAAATAAAGCACAATTTTATTAATATTTTCTTTTCCAATTGAAAATGATTAATAAAATTCAAATAAGTGTAACAAAAATATTATTAAATATACTTAAAAAAAAAAGGTTGTAAACATTTCGAAATAATATATTAATATTTTAAGACGTTGATACACGCAGATAATGATTCATAGATAGATATTTATTTTTATTTTTTTTATTCATTCATCAAGTCATTAACGTACATATTATAATATTAAATGTATATAAATGAAAGAATCAATTTCATTCATTGTCTTGGCAAAAAAAAAAAAACTATTCAAATGAAGAAAAAAATTATTCAAATAACAAAAAATATGTTATAAATTAAAAATATATTATTTTTATTTAAAATCTCCAACATATAGCTTTATAATACTATATGAAAGAAATACTTTAATATGTATAATTAATAGATCGGCAAAAAAAAATGATTTACTTATTCAGAAATCAACCTTTTTTTTTTTTATTATTTGGAAAATACCGAAAATGTATATTTATTGTCTTTCGTGGCACAAAAAATTATATATTAATATATTCATATTAGTATATGTATATTTTTTACATATATTTACCTACAGATGTATTATTTAAATTTCCTACCTGTAAATGTTTGTTTTATTATTCTATATTTTCAAACATATATATATCTATAGATATCTTTAAATATCGCATCGCATCATCAAAAAAAAAAAAAATAAAATACCAAAAAAAAACGTGTGTGTGTGTTACTCTTATATATTCTATTGATTCATCATTCATTCAATTCAAATATGCCACAGGGTTTTATGAATATAAAATTGTCTGATAGGAAATGTTTAAAAACTTATAATATTGACTTCAATCTCAGACATTAATTGCTTTCCGAATATTCATATAATTAATGCATTGCAGTTTCTCAAAATATTATTGATTATTGCGCCTAAAATAAGTTCAACTTGCACTTGATTTTTTTTTTTGGCATAACATATTGCCACTACAATAGATATTAATTTAATTAATTATTTTGTTATCATCAAGAAAAAAAAACTGTATTACTGTATTGAACTTGAACCATATCGATATTTGATATTCACCTATCAAATAATATTCGTATGTGTGTCAATTAGACAACATTCAACCATTTCTTAATCATTAATTTATTTCAAATATAATAAATTCAATTGTTATTTGTTTATTAAGCCTAAATACCTATACTGTAATTTATCCTTTATCCAGTTCATTTTAATTGTGATTGGGATTCAAAAAGAATATACACAGAACATTGTCATTGAAATGTTTATACCTAATAATAAAATGACTATTGACCTTGTATACCTTTTATCGAACGAATGCATTACAATTGATATTCAAAGAATATCATAATTTATTTGTTATTGTTTGTGTATTGATATCACAATAAATCAATTATATTTTAAATGTATTTTTGTACTGTTTCAAAAAGATCTTTTGAACGATCGAAGTCTTATATTTAAAAACTAAAATTATTAATGAAACGCAGACAGTTATATATTCAAAATATCTTAGTTATTATGAGTATAGAAATCTGAGTTCTTGAGTATAGAATTAATATCATAGTTCCATTTTTCATATAGTATTATAACCTCTGTGAAGCAGCATATTGACTATGAATGCAACTTTATGCAGTTATTTTATTTTAAAAATTTTATAAAGGTACAAAAAAAGTATTTTGTAAAACCCTCTATTTTTTTTTGTATTCATTTCATATCTATCAATATAATAATAAAATACATAAGATTTTAATGACCAAAAAAAAAAAAAGCACAACAACAAAAATAACCTAATGCTCTGTATAATTTTTTTTTTTTTTTGATAATAAGCAACTTTTTATATTTAGCTATTTTTGTATTGATATATAGAACTGATAGAATCAAAACTCTGATATAGAAAAGCGGTTTTCGTTTGTATATTTTATTCTTTTTTAATATTATAATATACCACACATATTCTGCTGACAAATAACATACACTGCGATGACTGGAATCATTCACATTTTAACAGATTAGAAATATGCATTTGTATATTCAATATTTTTATACATTATGAACGACAGTTTGCTTGAATAATATTCAGGTTGCAGAAAAGTTATAATAAATCAGATTTGGAGCAATGTATTGAATAGTATAATTGATTATTTTAGGTGTTTTCTTAAAAATTAGCAAATTTTTTTTTTTTTTTTATTATTCACCATTAGTCAAATTAACAATCCTCATCAGAGTTATAATTCAAAATATATCGTTGGTTGACTATATAACTCGTTGGATTCTAAAAAAATAAACAATTTAAATTGTATATTTGAACAAAATTATTTTACTTTTGATTAGCATTTTTTTTTTTATGAAAAGAAAAACATTTACTTTGTAATTATAATTTTGTTTTAATATTTTAACAACTTTTTTAACAAGTGAGAAAATATATTTCAATGTTTTTTTTTTATTGGTTTTAATTATTTATACGTCTATAATATCTTGCGAACGTATAAAAAAAAGTAATATTATATGTATACATGTTGAAGATAAAATAAAATATATCGATGAAAAAAAAAAATTATATTTTATCTTTACAAAAAAAAAAAAAAATTTTAAAAATTGGTAATTTTCCATTACGAAAATTAAAATAAATAAATAATTATCATAATCTTGTTTTAACATGTTTTATATATCGACTGCCTGCGATGTAAATGTTATTGATGCTGTATAGATGATGAGAACCACAACAATATAAAAGTTAACAACACATGAACCAGAGTATCTTTCTTCTTTTTTTTTAACTTAAGAAGACAGATTATTTTATAGAAACATATAAATTTATTATAAATAAATAAATAAATAAATATGTATGAATATTCTCATAACATGTGCGGTTTTTTTTCTACATTTATTTATGAGGTTTGATTTTATAGTTTTTTTTTCTTATTTTCTTCTTTTTTTTTGTGCAATAAGAGACAAAGTTAGTATACATTTTTTTACTGTATTATAAATCTATATATTTATTCATTTACAATCAATATATATATATATATATATATCTAAAAATTATGTTATATAACACGGTGATTCCATATGAAGAAATCGTCGCTATTATTGATTTAGTTTAAAACTATTTGGAATGTGAAGGATTCTGAAATCAGTTTGAATTCATTCTAATCCAATTTAAGTGAACAGAAACGATTAAAATCAATTATGATTTCATGATCTATTGTCAAATCTTATACTTTGATTATGAAAAGAAGAAGCTATTCGGAAACTTTATATTTGACATTTTTGGTGAATTTTTATAATTCATTTATAAAACCTTTAGCAAATTAACTACATAATTTCCTATTGCTTTAGAAACTTATACAGAGTTTCATTTAGAAAATTATATAGAATTCCCTATACTACACAGATTTTCCATAAAAAAAATCTGAATCACCTTGTATATACATACACATTCTACAGGTTATTTATCTCTAAAAATAGAATCTGTTAAAGATAAATAAATGCATATATACATGATGTGTATTGTATGTCGATCGATAATATACAAAATAATATGGTATATTGTTTATTTTATATAGAGTTTTGAACAAAAAAAAAAATTATTCACATTTATCACCACTTCATATATATGTACGTATTTCTAGGTTCGATATCTATATATACTATACATATATGCATACAAATATCTTTGGTTTACTGCATCTTCACCCATATACCTTAAAAAATGTATAAGATCCTGAAAATGTTCTTTTCGTAGGTGCGCCAATTCATAACAATTACCAGTTATTCTATGTATATGATACCATTCAACCTTACAATGTTTATGTGGGTGTTTTTTTAAAGATCACTATAGATTCATTGATCAAAAAGGTTATTGTGTATTGTATAGGAATAAAAGAAAACAAATTTAATTCTTATACGAAATTCTTTTCTTTTTTTTTTTTTTTTTGGTCAATGAATATATTTTCAATAGAAAAATTTGATTTTTGATTTTATTGTTATATGAAGAGAAAAAGAAACATATTTATCATATCATATATATTTGTTGATACTATATAAATAAACGATGTCCCTTAGTGTGTGGTGATCGCCGGTTCTTTATAATATATACATCTTAAAATATACTTTCGATTTTGTGTGAAGATAAAAGAAAAACTGCGGAAGAAGTAA
The DNA here is from genome assembly GCA_958336335.1 of Dilophus febrilis. NCBI lineage: Eukaryota > Metazoa > Arthropoda > Insecta > Diptera > Bibionidae > Dilophus > Dilophus febrilis. The sequence continues at coordinate 33,293,771 of OY284472.1, forward strand.
TGGCGCCGCCCTCAAAATATTGTTATTTTTGGCAAGAATATGATATGGAAGAATTGAATTTTAGTTCGACAATTCATGAATTAAACTGGCATAACTTTATATGATGATGACCGACAAATGATAAATCCTTTACGATATATTTTTGGGGAATCTAAAATATTATTTATATAATTGCAAAAAATAGAACTAAAAAAAAAATTAGAAGAATACTCCGCAAAAGTGAACTATAAAATACTAATTTGATCTATGAATTCAATATGAATTCAAAACTGGATTCTGAATTGATTCATTATGTGTAATTATGTGTAATTATTAAGAACAACATTAACTTTCTTCTTACAAATTATTAATTATTACGATCAAGTTCAAAAAAAAAATCCAATTAACTCAATATATAATAATATAATGTATAAAATTTAATTAAATTACAAAAATGTATTTTAATACTACTCTATGTAATAAAACCTCACGAAAAATAATTATTTCACGCAGATAAAACAATTTTTTATCTGTTGCGTGTTAATTCTCTATATATCTCCATATACCATATATACAGTTCTAAAAGGAAACGATATATATAAAATAAAAATTATGTGTTCATTTAACTAATAATCTTCATTTTTTTTCATTACGTGAAAAATAAATAAAGTAAGTAACATGCATATGCGGACACGATCGTCGATCTCCTCATTATAATAAACCATAAACCTTAACCGCCGCGAAGAACAAACACTATATTTAATATTAAACGTTTAATAAATGTGATATTTCAAATGATTTTTTTTTGTTTTTTGTTTTTTGTTTCGTATCGAACGACGATATTTTATAATTATTTTGCCATATCATATATATATATATATTCGAGAATATCAATATAAATAAAATAATAAATATATATAATGCAGATGTGTGTTGTTTGGTTTTATTTGCGCGGTTTGGTTTGGTTAAGGATTGTGTCGACAACGAGAATACGAGAATTGCAAAAAAAAAAAAAAAACAAGAAACGAAAAGAAGAAAAAAAATTAGCAACATTTGTTTTTTTTAAAAGAAAACCAACTAAAAATAATAAGAAAATGTGAATAAAATCTTCATTTATTTCTTGTTGTTGTTATATTATTTTACTTTTCTTTTTGATTATATCTCGCTGCTCGACGTGATACAGAAGATGAAAACAGCGAAAGAAAAAAAAAACCCATTCATTTATAAATATAAAAATAACTTTTGAAAGAGATCATCTCTAAAAAATATACAGATATATATTTGTTTTTTAATACCTTGCTTACGTCGATGTATACAGTGAAATCGTTTAAGTCGAGTTATTATAGAGTCGTCGTTATTATACCACCAAACTAAACATCTCCTCTCGATCGTCTTCGCATCTTCGCGTCTTTTAAGAATAAAGATCACCAAAAAATCTTTATAATGGTGGTTATTATGTATATAAATAGTTAGTTAGTTAGTTAGCTATATATATATATATAGTATATCATTTTTAACAACAAAAACAACGTTGGAGGCTCGCCATCATCAATTGCATATATATATGTATTAATATTTATATAGTCATAAAAAAAAAATTTTAAAAAATATAAATATTTTCATTTTTTTAAAATATAATTATACAAATAAAAAAACATTTGCAAATATCTATATATATATATATATATATATATATTTATTTACATTTTATATTATTTAATATATTATATATTATTGTTTGTATGCATATACATATTCAGAATTTAATGTGTGTGTCGGTTTTTTTGTTAATCCATCAAACTGTTTCTTATAATTCATCTTATACGCAATTTTAAGCCAGTTTTTTTTTCTTTTTAGATTGATGGATTAAAATTGCGCAGTTTTTTTTTACTTTGTAACAAATTTGCATTAAGATTTTTTGTTTGCAATTTTTTCAGAAATTAACTATAGAATAACATTAAGAAAATGCTTTTTTTTTGTATGTGAGATTAATATCTGTATAGAAAGTCAATTGCAAGATTTTGTAATATGGTAAAGAAATGTATATATATTATCTGATCTAAGGTACTGATTGTCAGAAGATCATATATTCTTTATTTCTGATCATTTTTAGCAAAATGGACTTTCTATAATACAGAGTTTTGACATACAATTTTGAATTTTATAATTTGGATAACTTAAGTCTCTTTTTGATTTTTTATTATTTTAATAAGATCTTAATGAATCTTTTCTAAGATTAAAAATTGCATGTATTTGTTTAGCTTAACCTTATATATTTTTTAAAAAACTATTCAAATATTATCAAAAGATTTTTTATGGTTTTTTTTTAAATGGTATAACAACTTAAAAAGACAAATAGTTATTCAGCGAAAAGAATAACATTTAAAATATATAAATTTGAAGACAATTTATAATAAAAAAAAATCATTTGAAAAAATAATTACCTATTATTACACAATGTCATATATCTGAATAAGAATCTGCAATTGTTCTATTTCGTTTGTAAATGAAAAACAAACAAAAAAAAAAAACTAATATATAAATAATTGTTATTATTTTTTTTTAAATATAAACAATTCAAAATTAAAATAAAATAAAACAGGTAATATATTGACATAAAAATCTTTCAAGTCAAAGACATATATATTTAACTTTTTGGTTTAATATTGTAACCAAAAGTTTTACAAGGCTATAATATGTATATGAAAATTTAATATAACATTTATTTTCAAATATATATTTTACATTGATCCAAATTTTTTGTATTTTATTTATTTGAAAACGTTTTACAATTGAAAACATAAATATATATTACCGCACTGCCAAAAACAAAAACAAGTACGTTTATTATTGCGTCAATCAAAAATTATGTTTATATTATTGACATATATAATGATTGATGAATAATTGATATAATTTCTAAATCATTTGATACTGTATTGATGTACACTTTATATTGTAACGTACTGAAGTGTACTACTGAGATTTTATGACTATATATGACTTGTAAATGTATAATGTAAGTATATGTTTTCAATATAAATGTTATCATCAATGTTATCAATGGTATATTTATTAAATATTCAACAGAACTTAATTGAACATCTCTGATATATACATGTAAAATTGTGTACTTGTTTCAGAAAACAATCCAATTCGATACTACTGTATATAGTTAGTATTTATGAAAAATTGATATCTAACATAATTTCAATATTAAATTTTATAGTTTAACATAAATTAAATGTATAAAATTTAAATTTGTCTGTTTGAAATAACATTTTCACTTAAATATGCATTCAAATTTGATGAAAAGGCAAATTTGAATAAAGGAAAAGAGGGAAAACAATTAACTAAAAAATAATGTACAGATAGTAAACAATCAGTAGTAATTAAATGATTTATGATTTTAAGTTGGTATAGAATTCTTTCAATTTTAGCCTTACCAAACAAGGACAAATGAGCTCCTGTTTTAAAAGTATAAACGATCGATTTTGCGACATATCATTTTTGAAATGAATATTATCGAATGGAATGAAAAAGTAAAGAAAAAAAATTGCATTTGTATTTAAATCCAAATAGGAAAATGCAATTTTTTACATCGGAAACAAATTAAAATTAATCGACCATAAAAAATAGAAACTTCTTATAACAAAAATGTTCAAATCAAATCAATAAACTTATCAAAACTAAATTATAATAAAAAAATCAAAATTCTGTACGTTTAATTTGTCGAATTGTCGAATTTGTCGTCGAATTTGTTTTTGGTAATCTTTTAATATGTTATTGAAATAAGAACAAACTCAAAAAAATACTCAAGAAAATAAAGAAACAAAAATAATTTTCAGCAATCTGTTCAAGATATTATATAAATTTTTCGAGACTATAATTCATAATACAGAGTATCATTTTAATACATATATATATATATATATATATATATATATATATATATATATATATATATATAATAAATGTTAAAATAAATACATTAAATTTGCAGAATTTAAAGAACTCGTGGCCACGTCAAGTCATACTCTCATAAATATTGAATTTATTGATGTAACAACTTTTTTTAGCGTTTTCAATATAAATTTATTTACCTCTGTGTAAATAAAAAGCTTTCTAACATTTTTTTGTTGTCTTTTTTTTGCATTAATTTGTTGGTGTGTTTTTTTAAAGAAAAAAAAAATCACTTTTACGTATATTAAAACTTTAGTATTATTTTTATTTTTGCAAAATTACCAATTCACTCTACATTTATTATATATATATCGCATATAGTATTTTTATTTGAATTTTTTTCAGTTCAAGGATTTTAACATTTTTTATTTTTTTTTTTTCATATATATTTTGTTGAAACGCGTATTTGTGCGTCGTTAAAAACTAAAAACAAATTATGTACTTTGCTTCTTAATATACATTACATTTATATATAAATAAATAAATAAATAATTATTTATTATCTGTGAACTGAACTGAAAGTGAGGTAAATTAACAAAAAAAATAAAACAAGAATTGTATAAAAAAACGAATTCTTTATATATACGTAAAATAAAATACATTATTATGTCTATATAAAATATATACATTCGTTAATCATATACATATAATAATAATAATAATAATTATAAGTATATTATTTATTTATCGACTTAAAACAGTTCAGTTCAATTACACGCCACCCCACAATCAAATTCAATTTTGTATAGATATATGTTTATATGAAATAAAATTTTTTTTTTAATAATGCAATTATAGGTGAATAAATATTTAGATTAAAATTTTAAATGAAATGCAATTTTTATTCTTTTTGTTTATATATTATAATAAGGTATATGATATGTAAATTGTTGAATGTTGAAAGGTTATTATACTATATATAGGTGGTTCATTTGAATGCCATATAAATATAAAATCACATATCCTCCTATACACGCATACATAAATCAATATCAATTATGTTTTTTTAATTCGAGAATATGCAAAAATTTATTCAAGAAATTCGATATATAGACTTAAAATGTGTGGTGCGCGATTATATTAATTTGATTTTTTTGTTTAATTTTTGCAAGATTGCAACTGACTGACTGAAAAAATGAATCGTGGACTTTGCGAATTTTGCGCTTATGCTTTAAAATGAAAATTTACACGTTAAATTGTATTTTTGAAATGAAATGAAATTTAATTGCACAATTAAAATTTTTGAATAACAAAAACAAAAATATTTATGGGTTCAGAGTATAATTAAAATTCATTCATATAATTTAAAAAAAAAAAAGAAAAATGAATGAATTTTGATGTTGATATTGAAAAAAATAAACAAATTAAATAAATTAATTAAATTTATATGATTAAAAAATGTTCATATTTAGCAAATTATCATCTACATTACAAGGCATTTTTCAGACAGAAATATTTTGTAGACGTTTCTTTAAGTATATGATTTTTCGTATATATGTAGTTAAATAATTTTTAGTAAGTTAAGTAAATATATTTTAAATAAACAATTGTCATATATTTTTGGTATCCACTTTTAATATGTAACATCTTAAATAACATCTTTTCTATAGCCATTTCTCAAATTCAAATAGATATAGAAAGAATTATAGAGAAATTGTTATTTTTTTAAATTAATATATTTTAAAATATAAAATAGGTTATTATATTGTGTTAGTAAAAATATAACTATAAATAATATTTGAATAAATATAAAATTAAAAATAAATTATCACTAAAATTGAGAGCGCAATTATATAAATAAACTAAAACTACCCTAACAAGCCCATAATATACAACGATGGTTTATGGGGGTTCTCAAACAGACCAGAGCTATATCGGATAGGAAAGAGTACCTGGCGCGCAGTCGGTCCGCTGAAGGACTAGAGGGCTTGACCCAAGTACTCCGTGGATAGGATAGAAATAAATGATAATTGGCGCCCAGCTCAGCCATAGAATGCTGAGTGGCAAGACCCAATTAATTGTTCATTTTCTTGTGACATATATAGGGATAAAGTATTGTCAAGTTGTCAGTTCATAAAATAGAACAGATCGCTTACATTACTTTTTTTAAAAGGTTAAAAGGATTAAAAGGACACAAGAATAATAAAAAAATTTATTTTCACATAATCATTATAATATAATTGGGTTAATATTTTAATTAATATTTTAGTAAAAATATTAGTTTGAGTTCATGATAGATCTAATATTTGCGCAAACCAAAAAAGGAAATAAATTAGTGATTTAAATGATAATTCCATTCACCAATGTGTATTTATGTTTTATATTAGTTAGAACGTTAGTGTACATAAAGCTATTGCGATTTAATGTGATCTACCATGAACTCTAAAAGGATTATATTTCTAAGAGAAAATAAAAAATTTTAAAATAATATTCATTGTTATACGATTAGTTTTTTTGTTGGTGAGATTTATGTAGAAAAAATAATATTTAAATAAATAAAAAGAATTAACTATGTTTGAAAATTTCATAAAAACGATTGAATTTAATCTTAAATATTATTACTTTTACAAGAAATTTCATTTTTATGAAATAATATGGAGTAATGAAGTTATTGCATATATAAAACACAAGAATATGTTAATTTAGATAAAATCTCTGTTATTCATTACTTTAAAATATAATAATCGAAAAAAAATTAAAAATGAACTAATAAGTTATATAGCAATAATTTTTTAATATAATTTTTCATATGAATGATTATTATTATTTTTTTTATTTTCTTTTATAAAGAAATATAATATAAAAAAAATTCTCTACTCACTCAATGGTTGGAATTTATCAAAAAATTCGTAAAGCTGACAGACAAAAGCACACTAACCTGAAAGAAAAACAATGAAAAATATATATAATTTAATAATGGAAGCAAAAGTTATGGATATTGTTACAATTTACTATTACAAATAAAAATCTATATTTACCTGTTTGGAGTTTTGTAGATTGTCCAATTGATAACAGCTAATATTCTGCAATTTTCTGCTTTTTCGTTCGATGAAAACCTATACAGTTGGGGGTAGCAATCTCTTAAAATTAAACTATTCTGAAAATTAAAATTAAGAAAAAAACAAAAATTTAATATTTAATTATAAATAAATGAAATCTTTTGTATTGAAATCAAATAAACAAATGATAATTGAAATAGCATATTAAATGATTTTTTTTAAAAAAAAAAAAACTTCATAATGATAATAAATAATTGTTTTGTTTATGGTAATATTATATTTTATGAGAATATGTTTATCAATAATAATATATGTAAAGAAATTATGATATTCGAATACTTATTATTCAACAATATATACATATTAGTAGTGTTACTAAACATAATGATAAATACAAAAATACAATGTATACAAGATAAATGGTTAATGGGTTTCTTTTTTCACTTTTGAATTATGATAAACTATAAAACATACAATTTATTATGTAATTGTCACCGATGATGTGATTCTGTCCGTATTTATATATATATATACAGATTTAATGGTACATTTGAGATGTTTCTGCAGATTATATACACATTAGAGTAGAGTAAAATATCATATTTTTATATATGTTTGCATTTATTAATGAAGAAAACATTTGAATGAAAAGTTATTATATATCGATGTTTATATTTTATATATATATATATAAATAAAAGGCAAAGTTATCGAAAATGCATAACATATATGCAAACACTGCAGATATATAGACTTGTATATATTTATAATAAAAAATATTGATATTATCAAATTACTTATATATCAAAAAAAAAAAAAAAATTAAACAATAAATATAAATAAATATTCATTCATTCATACTTTTCTATTATAATTTTAACTTTTAACAACTGTACTGTATTTAAAAAAAAAACTCATATTCAATTACAATATAATAAAATTAGTAATAATAATAATAATTATAATATAAAAATTGTATTTGTTTTATTTTCCCATAGTAAATATATAACCACAATTATAGTATTAAACAGAATAATAATAATAACAACAATAAAAGTTCAATTACTTTACATAAAAAAGCTCACATTACATATATATGGCAATAACTTCCTTAACAACAATTAATGTCCAAGAGTTGATCAATTGAACTTAAATATACTTGCATTTATCGAATTGTTTTAGGTATTTTTTTGTAATTCTATAAAAAGACAACAACAATATTATAACCCAAGATAATATTATTTTATTACAAATATACATTTTTAATAGAATATGTAGAGAATAAAATACAATTGGTAAAGACATTAAAATAACATTAATATGATCCTTAATGAAATCCTTACTAGATAAATCCTTTATAATGAGTGCAATATCGATTTAGCTTTGATATTAAAACTTTTTTTTTTTATTATCCCAATCAAAATAATCACAAAATAGAATTAATTTCCAAAGATAATTTAATTTTTAACATTTTTATAACTATAATATGAATATTTATTTACATAATAATTATATAATATACATACATATAATGAAAATATAGACACAAAAAAAATAAATATAATGTATATCTGTGAAATTAATATTTACATGCGACGCCTAATCAGTTTAAAATGTAATATATTATATCCCATATCACCTACTATAAAACATTTTTATATACATCAAATTGTTAAGTATTTACCACACTCAAATGTATTATAATGTTAATGTCATGCGACGTGACAATTGTAAATAATTTTCAAATTACATATTCATTATTTGTATATATTCATTCATATATCATAAATAACAAAAACAATGTGAAAGCATGAATATGAAAATTTTGCGTGGAAAATCTTTCTTTTTAATTCTTATATTTTATTTATTATTTTTTTTTTTTTTACAAATTAAAAATATATACATACAATAATAAATAGATAAACATTTTGCAAAAAAATATCACTGTACAAAAAAACAGAGTGAGTAAATAAAATGTAATCCATTAGACCTAAATGATTAGTATAGAGGTTTTCCGGATATCACTGAAATGGACTGTCCTGGCCTTATAATCCCTTGATCAAACAATAATGTAATTTTAATAAAAAAACCTTTTTTTTTTCAATTAAACAAAATTGATTGAATAAAGTTGTATATACCAACACCCGGTATTTGGTTGTTTTTTTTTTTTTGGTTTCGATTTTGTTTATGATGAAATAATTCATAAAACACTACCAATAAATTAATTCATATATTTGCACGTTAACAATTACACTATCTATATATTAATAATGTTTATTTTGTAGTTAAAATGTTTAACAATAAAATAAAAATTACAATATTACGCGTTGGCTTTTTGAGTATATGTATATTTAAATTTTATAAAATATGGTATTGTATATAGGTATAATTCACGAATAAGTCACTATTATATTTTAATATATAACTATACTATTATATATTATGTTGTAATACGCACTATTATAATGTATTAACCGATAAATAAAATTAAAAAAAAAAACTATTAATAAAACATTTCATTTCGTTGTTTAAAATTCAAATTCAATTATTCATTCATTCATTCATTCAAACACGACATATTCATTCTTATTATGTGCGGGAAAGTAAATTCAATTTGAATTTCTTTTTGTGTTTAAACTTTAAAAAGGTATAATTACATAGAATCGAATAAAATACGACTAAACAAATGAGAAATTATTTACCCAACCTAAAAGACTATCCTTTATAAAGCTAGAAAATCTCGAATGGAACCCCTATATTATATTCTTTTCTTAATATGTTGTGAAATCCACACATATGTGTTTTAGCAATCATTATGAAAACTCAGGAAAGCGTGCAGTGTGGAAATTTACTTCTCATAAACCATATACAAAAGGAAATTGAAAAATTATGCGATAATCACATTTCTGTAAATAATTCTTATAGTTGGGATAATCAACTAAATAGATTATAATAACTATATATTAAAACAGTATAGAATTCTTATACAGAATAAATGATGGGTTTGCTGGAAACGAAAGGGAGGAAAGCTGCAGCGTAAATATCTGACCTTTTCATTCCAATTTTGTCGAAGACCGCAATAGGAATAAAGTATGAGAAAATAAATTATGTATTTATATTTTTAAAATAATAACAAGCTGTTATCTGTTACTCGTACATGTAATAAATTATTAATATTATTCGTTTTTGATATGTCCTGTTGTATATAATAAATGATTGATAGAGGTTATTTTGTTTACATATATAGAGATTTATTCTATATATCTTTCGCATTGTATACAAACAAAACAAACAAAAAAAAAATGATCAAACATTTCTTCTTTTTTTTTTTGATAAAAATGCACAATCAATAAATAATTTATTTGTTGTTTTTTTTTTTAAATAACCTTTTAACCATAATAATAATAATAAGCAGCTAGGGAGGGTGCTTTAGGATTATGCATTCGTCGATTTAAATCGATTCGAGCAAGTGGCGATTTATTATTCAAAAAAATGAAAACAATTTTTCATTCATAACTAATAATTCAATAAAAGAATTGTTTGGTTTTTTGAGTAATGACGAGATTTTTTTGCATAATATATATGACATCCACAATGTTGAACATTGACTCGATATGGTAAACTTTGGAACACCTTATACATGTATAATAAAATATAATTGTTCAATATATACGATAATAAATTAATTAACTGATTTAAAAATAACATTCATAAGAGTTATTATTAAGATGGGGTTTTTCATGTATTTTTTTTTTTTATTGTACACATAATAAAATTATTTTTGGGTATAATGAAATTGAATATATATACTGATAAAAATCACAATCATTTTGGTAGTTTTCCGATTGTCATATTAATGAATTGTATTGTATAACAAGTGCATGAAAAAAATAATGTACTTATTAAATATATGATAATTTTTTATAACATTTTATTAAAAAAATTATTGATAACAATTTTATATATTATGTATTTGTAATACAAAAAAATACAGCCTGAGCCTAGTATTTAGTGGAAGGGAAGGTGCGAGGGCAAAAAATATATCTATTTTTTTTTTTTTGAAAAATGGTATTATCTGATTATGGCGCGCTTGTTGCATTAACAAATGATCTTAAGGGTCCCTAAAATCTAAAGGATTACTTGGAAAAATCATTAAAAAAAGCTGTGAGCCCGTGGATAGATAATGCATAGAGAGTTACAAATTCCACAATTCACACAATTTCTTTTAGAAAATTATAAAGCATATTCAATTTATAACTTTCAATATATATATATATATATATATATATATATACTATTTTTCAGAAAAAAAATTATACAGAATTTTCTCTAGAACATTGCAAAGAACTCTATTTGGAACATTATACAGAATTTCTTTTAGAAAGTTATACAAAATTTCCTCTAGAAAATTATTTCAGAATTTACTTTAGAAAAGTATAAATAATTTCATTTAAAAACTGTATACTGTAAATACTTTAAAATGACTAACAAAATATGTAGAATTTTCTTGCAGAAACAAAATTTCCTTTATAGAAAATAGTTAGTGATGTGGAAATTACTATCTATGAAAAAATGTACCTGCAAGCAATAATATATACAATTTAATCGACCACCAAAGGCTTCATTACTATAGGATCAGGGCCTATGTAAAATTATGCAATCTGATACATTATAAATAAGTCACCATCATAACATATATATATACAATTTAATTATTGCAAACGTGACATTATTTTTTAAACTATAACCAATTTTATCATTCTTTATAACATGTATTAAAATAAAAACAAATTTTTTATCATCAGCAAACGGTATAACAATAATATAAATTATATAACATAATAATTAAAATGCCAATGGCAAAAATAAAAAAACCGAATTAAAAAAAAAACTAAAATTCAAGATAAGTTGATTATCATTTATACATACTTTAACTGGTTTCTTTTAGATTTTTTTCTGTTTTAATTATTCCTATTTTGTGTTTGTGAATGGAATTTATAATATAATTTTATTATTAATCATTAAAATGCGCCTTATTTCTTGTATATATATGTTTGTTGCGTTTGCCGTTGATTTTTTTAATTTTATTTTAAAATAAACAATGCGAATAAATATAAATTAAATAATTTTTGCTAATATGGACTTACTTATATTAATTTTAAGGTGGCCAATGATTTTTTTTTTTTTTGGTAATGCTATATGAATGCATCATACATTTGTATATATGAATATTTTTTTTGTGATATTATTGTATCATATTATCATCATCATCATGATATCATATAGTATATACTTATATCATTTATGGATATCTGTAAATGTGATGACAATGCGGTGATGATTTATAATTAAGCGCCATTAAAACAAAATAAAGATTTAGATTAAACGACACACATGTATACAAAAGAAAAAACTAATTCATTCAAGAAAGAAAAAAAATTTTACAAAATTGATAATATATAATTGTTTACAATCTTTAAAATCCATCACATGTATACGCGTCGAACCACGTCGCGAACAAACACTACATATAACAATTTTATAGACTTCCATAATTACGTATACGTATAATATCGAGAAGGTGTGTCTATTATAAAATTTATTATAATAATTATAATAATTCGGTTATTTTGGAGATGCGGTATTTTATTATTGTATTTTTATCATTACCTGTTGTGCGTGTAAGATCACGCACATTTATACATTATTTTTTTAAAATTTATCTCTGAATTATTGAAAATATTTATTAACCCTTTCATATAATGATAATATACATACAAATCACTAAACAGTAATATTTTAAACTCGATCAATTTTATATATAGAAAATTATGATTCTGACTTAAAAATGATGTCCTTTTTTATAGATATATTTTATAGATCCTATAGATCCTATGATCCTATAGACCATCATATAGATATATTTCTTCTTCTTCTTCTTCTTCTTAGGTCTTTTATAAACACACAAATATTTCCTAAATGAACCTGATTGCAAATTTGCGAAATCAGATTTAGTTTATTAAGTAATTATGCGAATAAAGTTTACAAAGAAACCCTATAACAACCACTTCTTTTGATGATTCTTTGTGTTATAATATACCCTTACCACATTTTTATCTTTCCGACTGTTGCAATATACCCATCGGATATGATAGGAGTTTGATGAACAAAAAATTGATTTGTTATCAATAAGAATAATACAGAAAACGCATTAGTATTCATACCTATAAAAAAAAACGCAAAAGAATAACAAAAAAAAATGTGATGCGTATACGATATACCATATATATTATTTTATATAAAAAGTTCTGATTCAGCCATATTCTATATTACAACTAAAAAAAAAAATTGTTTATATTATAAAAATAATTAACAAACGATATTTTGTTTTTTTTTTTAAGAAATATTTCGCTTATGTGCATTATTACTTAACCAAATGTTAAATTCTCTATATACGTATGTATATATAATTATTTTTTCTTTTGGGGGAATCGATAATTTAAACATTTTTTATTTGTTTATCTAATCAATTTTTACTTTTTTTTTTTAAGTAAATATTAGTGTTCATTTTTTACGCACAACAATGTTTAGTTTATCGAATGGAAATTTTATAAAAAAAAATTATAAATATATATACCTATATGATGCTAGATATTTGATTGTATATATATGAGTTGAAAATGTTATATGGTAGTTCAATAAGTTTTACTTTTTTTTTTTGATATATCATCAATATTTTAAAAATTGTGATGAGTTTGAGGTATACAGGAATTCTCATAATCTGCTTACATTCGCCGCATTGAACGATATCTTTTAATAACGTAAAAATTCAAAATTGGAATGTAAGACTTCGGAATATATTTAAGAATTTTCTTAAATTAAATCCTTTTATGTTTTTTTTTTTGATTATTCGTTGTTTAATACTTAAACATATTATAACATCTATAGGTATAATTTTGAATGTGTGCAATATTTTAGGAAATATAATAGGATTTAAAAAGAAATTAAGGTAAATGCATGGTTAGCTTAATGAAGATTAAATATTATATGTAATCTTACTGCACTGATAATTATGGATTATGTGATATAGAAATTGAAATAGAAATCAATTTCATGCGATTCTTAAAGGCAAGAATTTTTTCGTATCATGAAATCTATCATTTGCATTATAGGATTTGAAGTTGAAGGCGTGTGATAACTAACCATAAATGATATAAAAAAACATTAGGAACTTGCCGAAATAACTAATAACATTAAAATCTATATAAATATATTAAAGTAATAAGAGTTATATATCAGCCAAAAATATTTTACGAATTTAACTCACACATAAAAACCTCATACAAACCACTGTCATATCATATATATATATATTTAATACTATATATATATTTGATTTGAATGAAAATATTTTAATCAATGGTGGTGTTATTTTATCGCATTATCACTACTGTTTTTTTTTTTTGTGTATTATAATTATTTTATGATTTCATTTAACCAAATAATAATTATAATAAAACACCAAAAATTTACACTATATATACAATTGGAATTTGTTTTTTAAATACCTTAATGTACGACGCGATATATTATATTTACATGATTCACGTGTCCGTTAAAATATAAATATAAAAAATGTTTTCATAAATTAAAATATTAAAAAAAAGTCACATGAATAAAATAATAATAATAATAATAAATAGTTGCGCAAATATTTTTTTGATTAAAATAGAAAAGAAAAAACAAGTGATTAAAAAAAAATAAAGTAAATAAAATAAAAATGCTGCTCACATGCATTTTCGGTGTGTGGTTGGTCATCGATTCAAAGCAAATATTTATACGGTCATAATTAATTTTTTTTAAAAATTGATTCAATATTGATATGTGTGTTAGATGAGAAAATTATAATTATATATGAACACATTACTGCTGCTTATATTGACTTATTGCGTACGGAATGATTATATTCATCACTACAAGAAGATGATATTAAAAACCAATAAAAAAATACTGATTGACTAGAGATTTAGAGATTTAAAAGAAAAATATCAACATTAAAATCATAAGGTGTATTTTGTGATTTTTCTTAAAATATAATTGATTATAGTATATGATATATCAATATTTGTTCAGTGGTGTTGAGGTATTGTCAATATGAAAATATATACTCTGTCGTCTGTACACGATTGACTTTTACAGCTGTTAGCTATAGTATTTTCTATAATTATTTTTTAAACATTACAATATAATTGATTATAAAACAATTATAATATGGCTTGAAATGAATTAATGATTGTTGTCTTTAAATGACATTTTCTTTACCTCATTTATATCATTAATTTGATTTTAATTTGGCTATTCATTTGAAAAATGTATTCTTAAATAATGTTTTGGGGAAATTTGAATATCATTTGCTTTAGATTAAGTGTATTTTTTAATTTATTTACCGCATAAATACTATAATACTATTGATACTATTCAACATTTTCAAGGAAAAAATTGAAATATAATTCAAGGAGATTGAATGGATTTTTATGTAACTATATAGATATAATAATTGAATTGACATTCTGTCTTTAATCCCTATATGTATATAATAGATAAATTAAGTGTAAATTGAATTATCGTGTGAATGTGGATGTTCATAAGAAACTGATTATTATTTAACATTTTTTGCTAATGATCTTCCATTTCCATTTTTATTTATACAGATATATAATTACAATACAATAGGATGCCGACCGATACGGGTGGTGGTGGTGGTGGTGGTGGTGCCGTTAATACAGTTGCAACAAATGGCCAAAAAAATGGTAGTAATATAAAATTGGAATCGGTTACAAATGGAACAAAATCATCGGAAAATCAAGAATTGGTAAACAAAAAAACAACTGGATTGGCAACGGCTCATGTTGTTGTACCACCTGATGGTGGTTTCGGTTGGGTAATTATGGTTGCATCATTTTTTTGTAATACAATTGTTGACGGTATTGTAATGAATGCCGGTTCATTTGCGGGCCCAATACGAGAAGAATTCGGAGCAACACAATCACAAGTAAAAAAAAAATATTAATCCAAATGTGTATAATATATAGATTTTTGATTTGATTTTTTATTTTCGATTTTATAGGTAGCGTTGGTTAGTTCTTTGCTGAGTGGATTTTATTTGATAGCCGGTCCATTTGTTAGTGCATTGGCAAATAAATGGGGTTTTCGTCCGGTAACCATAATTGGTTCGATTGTTGCCGCATTTGCCTTTGGTATGTGTTATTTTGCATCAAGTGTTTATTATCTGTATCTGTTCTATGGTGTTATTGGTGGCATTGGATTTTGTTTAATTTATATACCATCGGTAATCACCGTTGGATATTACTTTGAACGATGGCGTGCACTGGCAACGGGTATTGCAATGTGTGGTTCCGGCGTTGGTACATTTTTATTTGCACCAGTTAATGCCAAATTGATTTTAAATTATGGTTGGCGAATGGCACTTGTCATCCAAAGTGTAATTATTTTAAGTTGTGGTTTACTCGGTCTATTGTATCGTCCTTTGAAACCGATTCAGGTTACAATTGAAACAACAACGGGCGATGATGAAGATATGGAAGTCAAAGAAAAACGTTTACCGGCAATGTTTTCGAAACCATTACCCGAAGGACGTTTTGCCTATTCCGTACCGAATAGTGTTCATAATACATGGATTGGGGCGAGTAATAATACACAATATCCAACGGCAGCCGAAGTATTTCGTGGTAGCGGTGCTAATTTAGATCGTCGTCCATCAGGTACCGTTGGTACAAGTACCGTTTTAAATGCATCAAATATTCACAGTACAACAAAGAAATTGGAACAATTATCGAAAGCGCAACGTTCAATGCATCGTCAAAATTCCGGTACAACTTCGCATACCGGTAGTGGTGGAGCTATTTCAAATGCTGGTGGTGGTGGTGGTCAAACGACACCCGATGATGTTTTCGTTCAACCGCCTACCTTTAATCAACACAAAGAATTGAATACCGTCGGCGAAGCAGAAGAAGAAAATGAAAATGATAATCTATTGGTTGATGGTGAAGTGAAACCGGTTGCTTTACAGGGACGTCGTCATACTGTATCCGGTCGACGTCCACAATTATCTGGTTCGAAAGGTGGTAGCCGTCGTGGTACACTAACCGATAATCGTCCATTGTATCGTGATGATATATTTTTCAGTGGTTCAATGGCACGTATACCCAATTATCAATCACAATCATCGCTCGGTTATCATATGTCTGTTACACGTTTGCCCACACAACAGGATGTCGATGAGGTACCCACAAAAAAATTGTTTAATTAATTTTGTAATTTTGCCTTTTTTTATAAAAAAAAAAAAAAGGATAAATTAAACCAATCACTATTTGTTTATCTGTTGTTTTCCAGGAAGAAGAAAAATCATGTGTGATTTTACCCGAAGCTGTACGTCGTACATTAGCTACGATGTTAGATATGAGTTTATTAAAATCACCATCGTTTATGTTATTGGCCCTTAGTGGTTTTCTTACAATGATGGGATTTTTTGTACCATTTTTATTTGTGGTACCACGTGCTGTTAATGGTGAAATGGACAAAGACATTGCTTTATTTATAATATCGGCAATTGGTATATCGAATACAGTGGCCAGGATTGTTTGCGGTCTCTTGGGATCGATTAAAAGTGTAAAACCATTGTATATTAATAATATATTTATAACTCTTGGTGGACTCGCAACGATATTCAGTGGTTTAAGTATAACACCTGCCTATCAATTTACATTTGCTATTATTTTTGGACTGGCTATTGGTTAGTTAAATGAATTTTATTTTCTTATTTAACAAACACTTTTGTTTTTCACCGAGTTAACTTTATAATAATTAAAATGTTTTATTTTTTTTTAGCTTGTTTTTCCGCATTACGATCAATTATTGCTGTTGAACTATTAGGTTTAGAAAAGTTAACCAATGCATTCGGTATATTGATGTTATTCCAGGGTTTAGCAGCTGTTGTCGGTACCCCAATTGCTGGTAATTTGCAATGTTTTTCATTTTTTATTTTAGAATTTATTTTAAATGTAAAAACCACAAAGTATATTTTTGAAATATTTTGTGTTTTGGACTCGCCCGCAGTTCTTGGATATATTTCAAATATACAAAAATCTAATTTTTTGATAATTGGCCATAGAATATTAAATAGTTCGTTTTGTTTTCTTTTATAGGTATTTTATATGATGCAACAAATAGTTATGATTATTCATTTTATTTCTCTGGTGGATTAATAACGGTATCCGCATTATTATGTTATCCATTAAATTATGTCAATCAATGGGAAAAGAATTATAATGCGAAAAAAAATGAACAAAAATCAGCAATATAGAATTAAAAAATCAAAAAATCATCATCAAATTATTATTAATATTATTTTATCAAAAGCATCAATCAAAATGCATATAAGAAATGCATTTCATTTTTTTTTTAATTTTTTATTTTAATTATGTATGAAGTATTTGATTTATTCATATTCATCTAAATTGCACTAATATATATTTTATATATATAAATATATATATATATATATATAATATAAATCGGATAAATAAAAAATTTATTAATATACATACGAAATATATTTTAAAATAAAAAATATAATCCACAATGTATGTAATAAAAAATTAATAAATTTTCTATTTATATTTATATTTATAAATATATACTTAAATTCGAATTGATATCTGTGTGTTTGTTTTTAGTTCTAACAGTGCTAAAAATACCATTTATTTCTATTTAAAAATCAATATAGAGAAAATTAATTTTTTTAAGATTATTTTTTTTTTAATTTATTGATTGCTTTTATAGTTTTTATTATACAATTTCCGTTTTTTTTTTTCATCTCTCGTTAATTTAATAAAAAAAGTATAATTAAAAGTGCATATAATAAAATTAATAGATGTAATAGAATATTTTGTTTTTAGCTTATTTTATCAATTAGGTAATATTTTAATTTTATTAATTTTTTAAGAAAAGGATTTTTTTCTTTTTATATTTTTTCATTCAAACTAACCTTATTTGAAACGGAACACGACGAGCTTTTAAAGTAATGTGTTTTTTTTTATTGCGATTATTTATAAATTGTGTGATTTCATTTTTTTTTTGTCAAAATTTTGCATCAAAATATGAAAAAAAAAAAATTATATTATATTATATTTAGAGAAGCGACAACGTACATAAAATAATTCTTAATAAATTTTAATTTTGTTTTGTTTAATTTGTTATTAAATTTTTAAAGATTTTCTTTAATTTGTTTGTTTGTATTATGATGATTTATAGATATACAAAATAATAAAAGGTGCTATTTAAAAAAAAAAATACATATTCAAAAAATGGAGTTAAAATATTTAATAAAAAAAAAATACGTTTTTGTATAGAAATTGTTATAGTTAAAAACAGATAAAATTAATATAGTTTTAATTTTAGGCATTAAATAAAAATAATATATCAAAAATATAGATTGTGTCTGAAAATCAAAAAAAAAAATATACTCCAATAACATAAAAAGGTTTCTGAAAAGAAAAAAAAACAAATAAAAATATAAAAAAAAACAAAATAAATACAATTGATGACGCGAATTAATTTGAAATATTTATATTTTTGCCACTATATATATAAAAATAAGAGAAATGATTAAATAAGACTGTGTAAAAAATATATACAATTTTTTTTTTAATTATTTTTACATATAATAAACAGTTTTTTTTTTCAATTAAATGAAAACATTTTATAAGAGACAGAAAAAATATTGCATTTACATTTTTTTTATATAACTATAAAGTCATTGTATTTTTTTTTTTTTTGTAAGTTTAAATAAATCGATCTTCCTATATATATTCTGCAATATTCAATATTTATAAATAATAATAAAATTTGTAAAAAAAAAAATAATATTAATTTAAAATAATTAAAAAAAATATATATAATTAAATGAATGAATATCACAAAATCTGTATAATCTTTCAAATTGGCAAATTGAATCACACAAAATATTATCGAATTATAAATTATCGAATTATACAAAAGAAAAAAAACGTCATCAAGGCAATAAAACAAAATAACTACAATCAAAAAATCAATAGTTTTTTAAAATAATTTCTTCCACAAAATCAACTTTAGACTCAAAAAATAAAATAAAATATATATATAGCGAAATTTGTTAATATTTTTATAGATATTATTTGTTAATAATAAATAATATATAAATATATTATAGTAAATGATTGACGTTATTATTTATTTTAAATTAAATTTTATTTTATTTTTAAATTATCGAAAAAAAAAAAATTGTATAGACTAAACTAATTGTACACCTTTGTTGTTGATAATTTTTTTGTTTTTTTTTATTTTAATATATTATTATATATAAAATTTGATTTTTATAAATAAGTTCCTATATTAATGAAATCAATTAAGAAGCAACAATCAATTATAAAAGATAATAGTTAAAATCAAGAATAAAACCCTTTTGGTTATATTCTTTACAAAATTGTATAATATAATAACAGTTCAATTTTTTGGGTTTGATAAAGGTAAAAACGATAAATATTAAAAAAATATATCATTTTATGGATTATTTAAAAAGTACGATAAAATACTACGGATTTTTAGTTGAGTGATTTTACTTTTTTTATAACAATTCTTAAAATGTTTCTGAAAACAAATTAATTTTTTCATTTTAATTGAATAAGTTTTACATTGTTTTTGTATACAAAGCATTTTTTTTTCCATTGTAATTTGAATTAATCTTGCATAATTCATTTAATTGCAATCAAAAAATGTGTTCATAGTATTTTTTATTTTTTGTAAAAACTCTCATTGGTTTTGTTATAAATTCATTTGCGTAATATTTTAAATAGTAACTTAACTCGTAATTATTTTCATAATGATAAGGATTGAATTATTAAAACGTTGAATATAAATAGCCTTATATATAATTTCCACAATAAAACATAATATTTTTATTAAGCAAATGTTAAATGTATAAATTGATTTGTTAAAAATTTTCACATACAAATAATTCACTAAAAATCAATCCATACATAAGGAAACAAAATTCGTTTATCCTTTATTTGAAAAGATATTCAACTTAACCAATATACGCGATGATAATTGAATGAACAAACTCAACTAAAATCTAAAGTATTTATCTATAAATACGAAAGACACGAATGTACTTAAAGCAATACAAATACAAAACAAAAATATGAAAAAATAATTAAATTAGAATCCTCGGCGACTTTAACACACATATGTTTCAAATTTATACAAAATCATAATAATAATAATAATAATAACATTTAACGAAATAATTTTAATTTAATTTTAAAAGGTTAGTGTAAGCCAAACTGTGATATGCTATGCAAAATGCAATTAAATCATTGATTTTTAAATGAATTAATAATTATTATATAATCTATATTATATATACTTACTTACTGTTTGTTTGTTTTTTGATTTTTTTTTTCTTTTGTTTTCTCTTAAAATTTATTTGAAAATATTTCATTTATTATATGATACGGTACGGTTTAAAAAAACATCATTTATAAACTAAATAGAATGTGTTCTTGTATATGCATCTCAAAGATATGTATATGTATAAATAATATGTATATATATATATATATATATAGAACGAGGTTAATATTGTATTTATTTTACCACCAATTGATTAAATATATATATATAATTAATCGATTGTACGTATGTTATTATTATATATAATTATTTGAAAACATAATACTGAAGCATTCACATTCATTAACATTAATAGTATATACCACCATATAGATGAAATATTTTCGTAAAAATAACAACAAAAACAAAAAACACGAAAATAATAAATTATTATATGAGAATTTAATTGATTTTGTAGTTATTCATTTTATGCATATTTATATAGTATACTATACACTTAATATTATTATATATACATATATATATTTGAATTAAATAAAATAAATATTAAGATTAAATTAATGCGTGTATTTGTTTATTAATTCAATATAGGTTATTATTGTTAAGAAAAAATCTTTAGTAGAATTTATTTGATACAATTTTTCATATAAAAAAACCGTGAAAATCTTATGGAAAATTCTTAATTTAGAATCATTTCGTTCAAAGACACCTATATTCAATTTTTTTTTTAACGGATAACATCTTAAATGAATTATAAATATGTTTGGTAAGCATTTCCGATTGCAGATTACGATGTTTCAAGAAAGAACGCAATCATAAATGTATGTATTTGGGATAATTTTTCATATAAAAAATAGATATAGAGTTTTATTGGAAAATTCACAATTCTGAATCAGGGAGTTCAAAAAACCAGAGACAGAGATCATCCACATTACATTCTAAATACAGAGTAATATTTATAAAACATTTGAATAAAAATGTTCATAATAATAGAATTCGTCATCAGAAATTCATTTGGTAAAATGTTTAATATTCAAAAATATACTTAAAATACAGAGAACATCTTATTGGGCAATTTTAAATCAATTTATGAAAGGAAATCTGTTCCAGTATTATTATATAGATATCATCTATATATACTATAGAGTGTAATAAAAATAGAGAAAAAAATTCCAAACTGATTAGGGTTAATAAATATTCAATAAATCCATGTAACAAAATTGAAAAAAAAAAAAATAGAAAAAACCTTGTGAAAATTCTCAATTCTGAAGGAAAGTTATAGTCCACTATATATTACAGATATCATTTATAATTCATCATAAAGATCTAGCAAGATTTAAAAAAAACACATTTGTTAACGAATTCTCAAGAAATCGCTATCAGAATATGAATTAGTAAAGTGTTTTGGTATATACAAAAAATACACTAAAATATAAAAGTTAAAATTTTGGAAAATTCACCATTTTAAATGAATTGTCCCACATATTTCTATATTTTACGCTTTCATATAAATTGATTTTAAAAATATTCATATCATTTGGTTAAAATTATTCAGATTAATATAACATATTGGAGTAAAAATCAAGAAAATCTTGTGGAAAATTCTATTTAGTCAAATACTTTTTTTTTTATAAATATCATCTTTTTGAATGATCTATAACTGTCTGGTTCATATAATTTTCCGACGAAACTATGTTACAATAACACAAAATACGATTTAAATTAATAAGCAATTTTAATAGAATACATTGGTATGTGTATGATATAGGGCACGGATCCTAAGGAATGCCTCAAACAATTTTTTATTCTGCGTTATTTTAGAATTTGAATTTCACCCAAAGCTAGATATTGGTCAAATGTATTTGTACGCAGGTGATTATAGACAAGGTACAACACATTCTGAAATCAATAACGATAGAAACACGATGTTGATGTTGATGTTAAACAAATCAACCGATGGACAAAATAAAAAACCAAATTTGATATAATGTAAATATAATTTTTATTCGTTCACAAAATGCATTGTTTAATAATATAATATAGATATGATATTATGTTAGTTAAAATTTTATCATAATAATATATATATATATATATAGATATATAGATACAGCATCTGATTTAATCCATTTTATTTAATCCATCATATAGAAATATAACAATTTATTGATGTGCAGCAAAGTGAACATAACGATTAAAAATAAATTAAAACAATTATTTTGTTTTAGTATGATATAAATCAAATTTTTATTATTTATTCCGAGGTTTATCAATTTAAGAACAATCAGCTTTCATGGTTCATTTTCTATATATAGCAAAATTACTGCGTTTTTATGGTGGTGTTGAGGAGATTGATCGGTTTTCACCCCGCCAATCCAAATTGTGGGGGGTTTCTGAACAGCGATATATTTATATGCTGGGCTGCTATAGATGGAATATTATTACGATATGGTAAGATCAAATCTATATACTGTATCTATAGTATTTAAAATAAAATTCTATATATAGTATTTTCGTTTATTTAATCAAAGATAAAATTATAGTTTTTTTTTTCTATTATCTATAATATACATAATTAAATTATTTTACATTTCGTTTTTCTTATCTATTTATTTAAAGTAACATATAAAATAGTTTAATGATAAAATAATAATAATAATAATAATATATTTATTAAAATAATAATAATAATAATTAATAATGAAAAATAATATTAATTAAATAAGAATAAAATAACAAAAAATTTACATATATACTGTTTTTATCACATAAGGTGTTTTTTTTTATTATTTATCTTCTGTTTTTTTTCTTTTATCATAATTTATTTAATTTTTTATTTTTATTTTTATTTTTATTTCACATTATCATATAATAACAATAATAATAATAATAATATTTAGATAGATTCTTATAACATTAAATTATATAATAATTTACTTGTATGTGAAAACCACCTATAACGGAAAATAATCAAAAAATAATCAAATGTTTTAATTAAATGTGTGCGCTTTTAGGGAACGACCAGATAATGGATTGTCGGATATTTTATTGGTAAATAGCATTTTCTAATTTGATTCTGCCTTACCGCATGTAAAAGAAAAATATATTAGGGAACGTCGTAACGTAAAATTTTGAAATAAACATAAAAAATAAAAAATTTTATCAATTAGAATTCATTTTTCATTTCGTATTGGTAATCTATCTGTCAGAAATGAAATTCCTATTTGATCCCGAGCAAACCACACACAAATTTAAAAAGAATATTCGTCCGTTTACGAATTGATATATATAATAATTATTATTATGTATAGTAAGTTGCTGATCAAACGAGTATTTTGGTTATAGGAATTTTGCTATGACCACCTATACAGATATATTCTGTAAGGCCGCTGCTAAAACTCTAAAAGGGATGATTCAGAGTTTGAAAAACAAAATGAATTTTTTTTTATTAATTATCTTTATCCATTTTGTTTCCTTATATCCTTATTATTCCATATTTGCGGGCATTTATACTTATTATAAGGACAAATAATTTTGAATTATTTATTCATTTTTCAAATATAATTATTTTGCTTTCCTCTCTCTCACATCATCATTCATCATCATATCAGTTCTGTAAATTATATACATTTAATTTATTTATATACTAAAAATTATTTATCAGAAATTTATAACTATGATTTACGCTTGATTAAAATAAAATATATTTAATATTCTACATATTATATATTTCTTGTTTTGCAATCGAGATTTATACAGAAATTCCAATTTTCCATTCTGTTTTCTTTGTTTTTTTTTTGCGGTTTGAAACGCATGTGATTTTATCATATATTTAAATTTTATCAGCATTTTTAGGTTTTTTTTTATTAATCTTCCTCATATATTGTTGTATAAATTCTCTTATTCAATCAAGGATTAACTAGCTATTATATTATTTAAATGTGAATCAACACTAGGAACTATTTTATACTTACGTCTATTTCGATAACAATTATAAACTATACAACATAATATGAAAAATAATAAAAAGCATATGATTACAATAGCAATATATAAATAATTTGTGCAATTTTCCACCTGTATTGATGGATTTGATTTTATTACTAAATCAGCTGATGTTAAACTATTATTATTATTATTATTATTATTATTGTTATTATTATTAGTTAATAAATCATTTGAAGCCGATTCAAATGTTGATGATATTGTTGTTGTGGTTGTTGTTGATGTTATTGTACTACTGCTTGCATCTGTCGCAGGTACAATCGTACTTGATGGTAAATCGGATTTAGATGCATTATCCGTCTCAGTGATTATATCACTATTATTATTATTATTATTCATTATCACGGTAGTTGTTTTTGATATTATTGTAGACGTAGTGATACTACTGATACTAGACGAGGTTATCGTCGGTGTTGATGTTTCGTCTATGACGGGTAAAATTTCAGATATGAGTGATTCGAATGTTGTTGCGGGTGATGTTTCCGTTGATAATGATGATGATAATGAGGGTGATGATAATGCTAAAGATGGTATTACGGAAGATGAAGATGATTCTGTTGATGGAGATGGAGATGATGTTGATGTTGGTGGTAATGGTGGTGGTTGCGGTGGACTTTGTAAATTGTCATCGTTATCATTAGCATCAGAACCATCATCAGCATCAGCATCAGCATCATCAGTATCATTAACACCATCATCGATATTATTATGTAATAATATGTCTTTTAATGAGCACTTACACAATATACAACCAGATTTTTCATCGATTGCATAACCATTACGACAGACAATATCACAGTTTTGATGACCATCACAATATTTATTATCACTTAAATCACATTCTGGACAACATTCACCTTCTTTGATAAATTTCTTTTCACAATGCAATGCTTTGCATACACTTGAAAAACATTTACGTTCACCTCTATCACATTTACAATATGTACAATCGTCTTCTTTCCAAACGGCATTATCTAAATAATATTTACGTTGTGCTGGTGAAAAACACGAATAAATATTTTCTTCATTATGTTCATTAATATTATTATTATTATTATTATTATTATTGTTATTATAACTAATTTTATTGTCAACATTACATGTGTCTTGACAAATTTGTTGTCCATTTAAACATTTACATTTTTTACATGGTAATTGTAACCATTCTTTAAAATTATTATTCATATCATCTAAACAATCCGGTATACTGTCACATTCATATGTTGAACAGCAATTACCCGGTATAGATGTACCATTTTTGGTAATTATCAAAACATGTAGATCATTCAAACAAATCGGTGTCGTACAATGGGCATCACAAACACATTTCGTTTGTTGACAACATCGTTCGATAATTTCATCGGCTGGATCAATATTATCATGATCATTTTGATTATTATTATTTTCATTATTTAAATTACTATTATCAACTTCGGATAATAGATTTTTTTCATCAATAACATCCTCCTCATTCTTATGCACATTGTCATCGTCCTGGATGGATGGGATGGATGCCGTTCGTTTTTTTCGTTTATGTATATAACCACCAGGTATAATTTTAATGGATTCACGACGTTTATAGCCGGGTGCAATTGAACGTTTTATTCGTCGACTATCATTATATTGTAATATATTCAATTGGATAGATTCATTTGTATAACTATCAAATATTGTATTATTATCATTATTACTAATATTATTATTATTATTGTTATAATCATCATTAAAATTATTAATATTTTTATTATTATTAAAAATATCGTTTACTGGATCTATTGTTATTAGTTTACTATCAGCTGGGCAAGATAAATCATTATAGGAACATATTATACTTTTGCAATCGGGTAGACCTGAAATACAAAAAAAAAAATCAAAATAAATTATTTTTCCTTTTCATTTAAAAAAATACCATTCAATAAAAAAATAAACATTGAAACAACAAAAAAACACAAAGTTCAAAGAAACATTAAAATGAATTTATGTATGAAAATATTTTATAGAAAATAAAATTTAATATTTAAAATTGCACGTATTTTTTTTTTTTATTTTTGGAATATGTCAATAAATAGATTAATATTTGCATTTATAAAAAAAAAACATAACACTTCAAACGAGTCAAGAATCGAATGATTCACACATACAATAAATTTATTTTTATAGTTTTTAGAATATCTTAATAGTTGTACAACATTTTTTCTTTAACATTCATTAGAATAACATTTTTTTCGAACAATTCAATATAAATACATTTCCTGATTCAATTGATTAATGGCTAAGAAATTCGGTAGCCAATATTTTTCCAAAATTACTTCAGTATAATTATGAATATTTTGTTTTTGAAAGATTAGTTTATTTTAAAACGAAAAAATTAATCACCACAATTATTCTTAAGTCTATTGTTCTATATTGAATAAGGCTATATTTTGAATTTTTGAATATTAATGAATATTGAATAAGGCTATAAACAATTTATATCTACGCAAATATCAGGCGTCCGAAATACGCGACACCGTCGTCATATATATGGTATATACACATTTAAGGTATTTAATTTAAAGAATTTTGTATATTAAACTTATAAATTAAATAAAAAATGTTTTGTGTGGGTGCGTAAAAAAATACAAAATTTATTAAAAAAAAATAAATTACTCATCCAATTAATTATTTATAAAAATATTTTGATATTATTATTATGATTATATATAGATATTTTTATTTAATATAAACAATAAACATATATATTGATTGAATATAATTGTGAAATCTTACAATTTATTTTTAAATATATATTACGTGGCCGCCGATATTAATAATCAATTGGAATTCTTTAATTAAAACAATTTCAATCACTTCCGTTTCTGCGAAAGTATATATATATATAGTATTATAATAAATACAAATAACAAAAATATATATATGAATCAGCTCAATATATATGTATTATGTTTTTATATAAAATGTATTTAGTTCAATTTTTTTCCAATTAATTCCATATATATAGCTCTGTTACTACGGACGACCATGATATGACGTTGAATAATATACATATGGAATTTAATTTATGATAACATCATATATATATTAACGTGAAATATTTATAACAATACTTTTACTTATCCGCATACAAAAATAATAAACAAATAAATCAATAAATACTTATAAAATGATGATTAAATCAAAAAAAAAGCGTGCGGAAGAGCATTACACAAAAAATTAAGCAATATTTTGTTATCAAAAACATTCCACATAAGCAAAACTCAAACTCAAAAAAAAAATATAAAATTATAAGTTTTTTTATATATATTATTATATACGAATCAGATTCACATATTTTGCTGTTTATATATTTTTTTTTGTTAAATGAAAAATCATTCATTAAAATTTTATAATGTCTATATCACATATTATAAGTACAAAATATAATAGTAGAAAAAAAAAAGTCTATATACTATATATATTATTGACCAATTGAAATAAAATATGTAGACGTATAATAAAAAAAAAGAAAAATGAACTCTAAATATATATATTATATATATATATATTTTTTTATAATATAATTGTAGAAATATTTTTTTTAATAGAATAATTACTCAATAAAAAAAAATTCTTATACTTTAATTAATATACCATATATGCGCGAAATAAGTATAATTAATTGATAAAAAAAAACAAACAAAATATAACATTTTAGAATGTGTTAATAATATAATAAATATATTTATGTTATAGTATATAGTTTATAAATTGTATTTACAAGTTAAAAATTTCCAATTTTAAATTCAATTCAACCACCACAATTCAATTCAACATAATTCATATCCATAAGCAAAACTCAAACATTTTTTATTTTTCAAACAATTAACCTTATATACATATCATCATATGAATAATATATGAAAATGATATTAAAAAAGTCACTAAAAAAATAAAAAGATAATTTGTTTAACCCATCATAATTTTAGACCGATGGTCCGTTTTCCGACCAGTGAACAAAATGAGCAATTTTAAAATATATAATACTGATATGAAAGTTATTCATTTACAAATTAATTGACTATGCCATAATATAGATTTATTCTTGAGCTTTTTAAATCTGATTGATGATTAACCGTGGACTTATTTTGTTTCATTGTGATCATATCTGGGTTAAATATATTTAATTTGATATGAAAATAGTAAAATTTAATATTGAAAAAAAAAAAAAATTAATTTGCGGATAAGGTTGAATTTAACCTGACGTCGATTATTTGAAATGTCTGCGTTTTAATTGCAAATTGCATTATATGCGAATTTGATTACAAATTTATTATATTATTTTTTTTTCTCACAGTTTGGTTTTTCTATATCATATTTATGTATAGGAAAATAAAATTATTACAGTTCATCATATTTTTTTTTTTATGTTTTGCAAATTCATTCATTTCAATTTAATATATAACAATAAATTAATTTACTAAATATATCAATTCCTAAAATACAACTACGACGATATAATCAATTCCTGATATACTACTTTAAAAACGAAGATGAAATTGAAATTTTAAATTTTTGGTGATAGAAACGATTTTTTCTAATACATTTTTATCGGTTTTTATCTATATTTAATACATAAATATAAAGATTACAATAAAATTCGGATATAAAAGTAAAAAAAAAAAAAAAAGATTTGAAAACAGATTAGGATTCAACAGAAATCGAATATATAAATAGGATTGGAATTTATTAGAAATTGATAAGTATATTTAATTTGGAAATATACAGAAAAATCCAATAAAAATTGATAAAGAATTTATAGAAATAAATAAAAGTTATAGAACAGAAGTTTAAATATATATCGAATAGAAAGGAATTAAAAGAATTTAATAGAAATTGATAAAATATTGAAAAAAAAAAATTGATAAGAGATTAATAAAAAAATGGAATATAGCGAAAGTGTCAGGGCGTGAAAACATTTGTCCTGTTGACCCAAACAAGAGGTTATTCTAAAAGGTAGGTTCTTAAAAGTTTTCAGGAAAATGTAATGTTAAATTTCTCGAATGAAAGCAATAGTTTTTCAATATAGACGTTTTCATTGCATCATTTGAAAACTATTTTCATTGCATCAAAAAAAAAACATCAATAAATTGAAAATTGAACAATTTTTTTGTATTTCGTGTAATAAATAAAATAAAATAATTATTTTAATTATTATAAAATGCAAAAGAAAATTTCTATAATAAAATTGAAAAATATGTAAAAATAATAATTGAAAATTTCCCACCTTAAGAAATCATAAAAATTTTATTTTTAATTAAAATTTTACATTTTAAGAAATTAAAATGTTTAACATAAATTATAAATGTACAAATTCCGAACGACATTTTAATCGATCGCGATATATATAGTATGTATAGTATATATATCGAATATATACAATTATTTAATTAATTTAATTTCAAATATATATATATATATTTGATATACTATATGTAAGTATGTCGAAATGTAATTAATTTTATTTAATTTTATAGCATTTAAATATACATATATATAAGAAAAAAAATTCATATATATATAGAGAAAAGAAGAAATACAATGCTATTTTTATTTTATTTTGTATATCAAATATATTAAGTTTAAAAGTAAATTATATATAAATTAAAAATAGTTATTTCATCACTTTGCAACAAATTCGCAAAATTGCCGTCGCATATACGTACAAAAAATAAGTAAAAAAAACACGTATATTTGAAATATGTACGTAAAAATAAAAAAATGAAATATAAATAAGTAAAATTTTCTACATTATATTATTATTTTTATACTTGAAAAATAACTCAATTATTTATTTGTTTATTTATTGGATATATCTCATCAATTGCACGAGTTTATTATTAATTATATTTATATATTGTTATTATATGATATACAGATAAAGTTTAAAAAAATTTTTTTTTATCCGATTGAATATGCATATACATATAATAATATATATTTATTTAGTTCTTTTTTTATGTGTTTATTAAAATTTCCATATAAATTTTGTATTTATACATATGTATATATATGTAGTTATTTATTTGTTTATTTATTCATTTATACAATATACATATATATATAGTGTATAGATTGAAAATATTTAAGTTGTTTAGTACATATATCATTTAGATATTTTGTATATTTAATATTGACGTAATAATAAATATAATATACAAATGGATGAATGGATGGATGGATGGATGGATGGATGGGTATAGAGAAAGAAGGTATCTTTTATTTATTCATAAAAAGCAGATAAACATTTTCATATATTGCATACAGAATTTATTAAATATAATACACGCATCATATAGATATCAGATCAATAATTATATATTTAATTTATTTCTTTATATGTTATGTATGAGCATTTTGTTTACATCTACATAAATTGAAATGGAATGCCATTCTATCTCGGTGAATCTACATTTCTACTAAATATATTATACAATATGAATACAAATTATACTTTAAATCATATATTGGGTGTTAAATTCTGCGAAGTTGTATGTATAGTTTATTTGTATATATTTCTTTATCAATAATATAAATGTCGATGTGGTGAGTGCGAGTATAAAACAAACAATTTTATATATACGTATAGATGATAGAAAATATATGGGCGATGAAAGTTTATTTTTTATTTAGTTATAAAAATTATTTACGATTTAATTAATTTATAACGATCTCAAACTCATTCATATATATATAGATCTTAAAAATGAAAAAAACAAAAAGAATTTTCTAATCATATAAATACTAAATAACTGCAGTTTTTGTTTAATTGATAGGATATTAATTGGTGCATAACTATAATATTTATACATCATATAAATAGCCGTCCTAACAAAAAAATTTGCACTTTTCAAATCAAAAATTAGTTTTATAGCGTGCGAGATCTGAGCGCAACTAGCAGTTCTATATATAGTGAAATGGAGGATGTATACATTTAATAATGGTAGATTATTTGTTCAAATTGCCTTATTGCTCTTGGTGGGTTAAAATCGGATTCCCGAATTTTAATGTTTAAACGAAATCGAAATAGACATAATGTAATATAATAATTAACGAGCAATTTTAGATTAACTGGAGTGAACTTTATAAAATGTATATAACAAACTTCCAAACAAAAATTGTCTATATATGTAAGTATATGTTCTATTCAAATCGATTTAATTTTGGTTCATTCTAAATGTGAGTATTAATCAATATAAAAGCATTTACAGATTTGAAGGAAAACATTCTGTATATCAATTTCTATTGATGTCTATATAATTTTAAATTCAAAATGACTCTAGAAAGAAACCTATTTTTCTATAAAAGCATTTATATAACCCTTGCGGTTATCACATCACCCACAATTCACAAACAAACACAACACAAAATATATATAGTTATTGTGATGATAAGAAGAGTAATTACAATTGAATATATATTTTGTGTGTCTCATCAATCAATCTATATAGAAATAGAATCATCGCACGTTCATATATCACAACACAAATGTATAAATAAAATAATTCAATATATAAAATATATATATTATACATAGCACAGAGAACATGAACATATACAATAAATTTTGTATAATTTTTTTTAAATACAATTAATTTTTTTTTCCATTCAACTTTGGAATTATTTATTTAAATATTTTTGTATATATTTATTTTTTGTATGTCAAAACATTTCACAACAATGGTGATAAATTGATAAATTATAACATTTTGCTTATCGGTACCAAAAATAACGAAAAATTATACAATTTTCTTATCATTATAATTACACTATGTCTATGATGATGATTATATAAAATAATTAGAATGTTAGGAAAGTAAACCAAACACAAACATTTTATTACGTAAAAAAAAATATATATATATAACTATTTTATAAATTTGTAAATTTGTATTGATACTTTTTATATTATATTTGTGGCGGTATTTTGTTTTTTGTTATTTTAAAAAAATATACAAAAAGTATTAAAAAAAATTTCTGTTTACCATCTTTCACATCATTCACAAAAAAATATAAACCGCACCACCACACACAGATTACAAAATATATGTATATTCAAAAGTGTCTGTATAGACAAATAAAAAGATTAAATTCAATAAATATATATATATATAACTTTGTGCTTTATTATTGTGTGTAATAAAAAATTCGTCTATATAAACAACAAAAAAAAAAACGATTTAATTTCTTCGATATATATATTTATATATGTACATATATATTGATATGGTATTATACAGGCGATCTTTTCTGTGGAAGTCCATCAAATATGGATCTGTGAAATATAAAACTTCTCCCGGATATGCCAAAAATATTGTCATGATCCTCTGTATGGCATTTACTTATTGAGATGTTTAAAGTGTATCCTTTGAGAATTTTAGGTATAATATATCATTAAAAATAAGTTCTTTGTTTCAGTAAAACCGAGATCCATAATATATTATTATTGTATGATTGATTTTCCAATCGTATATAGAATAGAAAAGTTTGAATAGTTCACATTGGAAAGTTTTCCAAATAATAAAAGCAATTCATAATTTATGTTTAGTGAAATGTTCAGTTAATTTTCATCACAGGAAAATTTTATAAAGAAAGCATAATTTTCAATAAGAAATTAAATTTTCCATATGAATATCTAGAAATGTCTAATCTATATTAAGTAAAAACATTCAGAATTGAATTTTATGGGAACTTTCATTAATATAGAAAATGAGCCACTATACTATATAAAGGGAAACATGTTGTTAATTTGTTTATTATTGATTTTCCGCAGTAAAAAGCGAAAAATAGCAAAGGAAAATTGTGGAAAATTTTCAACAAAAAAAAAATATTTAGAATTCGATGATGATTTAATTTAGTTTAATCGTTCTATATAGTAAAATTTGCATCTATATAGATTACAATTGATTTTATATATCTAGAAAAGGATGTCTTACGAAATATCATCACCAGTATATAAGACACTATGTATTCTGCAAAGTTAGTAATATGTTACTATGTAATATATACAATTATATACGTACGTACATATATATATATATATATATATATATTTATAACTTGCACATTGTAAGACATATTTTCCTTTTATTTTGTTTAAAAATATAACATATAGTATATGTATATATTTATAATTATTGCTTGGTTATTTTTGTGTATTAATTTTTTAAATACGTATATTTTACGCAGCAGATGATGATGTACATATATTTGTCAGTATAAAATAATATTATATATTATTATTAATTCGTATATGAATGAAAATGAAAATAAAAATAAAAATTCACGATAATTTATAAACAAAATATGACAAGGCATTTGCTGATTTATTATAGGTGTACATTTTTATTATTATGGTATATACAAAAATATATATATGAATTTAAAAAACTAAATTTTTTTTAGAGTAAAATTGTATTTAAACGATAAACACGTAGGTATAATAATTTTTTTATTTTATATATGTATAATATCATAATATACAAGGCATATATATATAGCATACAATATATTGCTAGCGATATGAAAAATATTTACAAAATATATATATAGAGCAAATATGTAATATATCATGTAGTAAATTGTATTTATTAATAAACACAGGACAACAGTTTTATTTTTTATTTTTTTTTTTTGAAAAATGAGATGTTTTTAAATGTTATATGGATTAACATTTCATATATATATTTGTTTATGACAGACATATGATATGTTCAAAATTAACAATATCACATGCGAAATTATGAATGCACATCATATATATTATTGTGGAATTTCAAAAAATTATAAAACAAATCCTGACTCAACTCAATGCGGTTATTATCTTTACATTTTTTTTATATTTTACATTCTTATATTTATTTATACCGTGTCGCTATACAAATAATATAATTATGATATTGTTCTATTTTTTTCTTTTTTTTTTGTCTATATATACATTTTTTTGTTTGAACTATGAACACCCATACATTTTTAATTGTTTATCATATCTTGATTATTTATCTATTGTCTCTTGTTGGTTTATCACATATTTTTAATCTTGTTTATCTATTATATACATATATATATTAAAATATTCATATATTGTAAATACCTTATTGTTATATAAAAACTCGCTTAAATATATATATATATATATATATATACCTATATAATGCGATATAAGTAATTATATCTATATTAATAATCACAATGGAATGTATAATAAACAAAAGTGACTCTTCATACACTGTACATGTAAATATAAGTATATGTGAATTATAAACATTTTTAAAGTAATTAAAATATTTTAAATTATAAGTAATATCTCTACAACGTATCAAAAAAAAAAATAACTTTGATAATAATTGAATAAGTACCTATACATACTATAAATACTTATATATATTAATAATATGTACATCATCAGACAAAATTGATATTGAGCAGTGCGGATAATAATCAATGTGAATATTTGTTTATTAATTGTTACACACTAATAATAAAAGATAAATACAATAAATTCGATCTCTTTTAAGTCATTTCTTATAATAGATAAACTTATCAACTTAAATATATACCATATACATATGTATAGGAAGTATTTTAATTTCAGTTTAGATGTATATTGTATAAATATTTTTTAGTACATATAAAATATAAATAGTTTATATTTTACTATAATCATATATTACTCAACAGCAATACAAGAGATTTTATTTTGAATTATGTTGCTGTTTTTCTTATAAAACAATATCAGAAATTTAAAAATATATAAACATATGAAATTTCATATAAAATAATAAATAAAGAATTGGCATTTTAATGCATTTCAATGATTCTGTCAATTGAACAATTGTGATTTCAGATTACATATATCAGAAATCTGACTTCGGATTTAGAAATCATAATCAAAAAGATTTTAATATATCTTAATTGATAGTCACTTTACATTCGCAAATTAGAAAATATCAATATTTTGAGGTGTAGATATTTAAAAAAAAAAAAGTCTAAAATTTGAATATTGAAATATAAAACGATCTCTCAGACTGCAATGAAAGATATTAGCAATTTGTTAATGTTTATAATATAACATCTATTGAAATCATGCATGTCACATATTTTGCGTATACAATATATATAAAGTTGATTAGCACTAAACATTGATCGATAAATCTCAATAATATTTGAATTGTATGTGATGTGATGATGTGATAATCACGATTTTAAAATGTGTATCATTATAAAATTATAATATATATATAATCATTTCGCATTTATACTGTTCAATCGACAGAAAAAAATATTATATCTATGTCGATTGAAAAATAGATTTCGTTCGGGTTAAAATAGGTTTTGAAACGATTAAATAAAAAGTTTTTAATATTAGATTTAAATCCAAATAAATCGAATCACATTCAAACGACAATTTATATTACAATTATTTTAAATATAAAAAGCAAAACTATTTCGATTCGTGTGTTTTAACCCAGTTTTCTATTAAAAAATCGATGGATGGAATTAAAAAAAAATATACGGAAATAAATTTTCATTTAAGAAATATGTAGAACAAAAGCAGAAATAAGTAGAACAAAACTTGGGAAAATATTTATTTAAAACATCATCACTATAAATGGAACATTCAATTAATTCGATCTATATTATTATTGTGATCATCAGAAAACGGAACATGGTAATATACCATAGAGCTGATATGATTAACATCGTTAAATGAATAATGAAATGCAGTTGCAATCTATAAATAAATTAATTAGTTTTATATATGGGCGTTTAATAAGCACATCAGAGAATTTGTAAATAAACAAAAAAAAATAACATACGATAATATTAAAAAAAAATTTTGCAGTGATTTGCATTCATCAATATATTGAATTACGAATTGATTTATTTATAGACGATGAGCGCATTTGCAATGCACATTTATTTATTTATAGCCAAACAACATTCCTCCCCGCATAAATGAATGTGTTTAACTTGTTTCAAATGACCTCTAAAAAGGGACCTTTAACAATAAGTATTGTATGTATATGAATTTGAGTGTATATAAGAATCAATAATCATGTCATTACTAAACTACAATTTACATATATAACACTTCGTTCAATAATGTGTGTGACTAATTAATTAAAACACATTTTTTTGCCAAAATTCGTTTTTATTCATCAAGATAGTCCCCTTTTAGGGAGATACAATCATTCCAACGCTTTTCCAATCTTTCGATACCGCCTTTGTAAAACGATTTTTCTTTGCCTTCAAAATAGGCGTTAGTTTCGGCGATTACTTCATCATTTGAGCCAAATCTCTTACCACGGAGCATCCTTTTGAGGTCTGCGAAGAGCCAGTAGTCGCTGGGGGCTAAATCTGGAGAATACGGTGGATGGGGAAGCAATTCAAAGCCCAATTCGTTCAATTTTGCCATCGTTTTCATTGATTTGTGACACGGTGCATTGTCTTGGTGGAACAACACTTTTTTCTTCGCCATATGAGGCCGTTTCTTTGCGATTTCGACTTTCAAACGCTCCAATAACGCTATATAATAGTCGCTGTTGATGGTCTGCCCCTTCTGGAGATAGTCGATGAATATTATTCCATGCGCATCCCAAAATACAGACGCCATAACCTTGCCAGCCAACTGCTGCGTCTTTGGTCGCTTTGGGCGGCTTTCGCCGGCTGCATGCCACTCAGCAGACTGCCGATTTGACTCTGGAGTGAAATGGTGGATCCATGTTTCATCCATTGTGATGTACCGTCGCAAAAACTCCGACTTATTGCGCGTAAACATGTCCAAACAGCTCTTTGAATCATCGGTTCGTTGTTGTTTTTGCTCCGGTGTGAGCAAACGCGGCACCCATTTGGAACACACCTTTTTCATACCCAAATGTTCGTGTATTATGGTTTGTACACTGCCTGCTGATATCTTCAGAATGTCAGCAATCTCCCTCACTTTCACTTTACGGTTGGACATAATGATTTTCAGTGTTTTTTCAACGTTTTCCGGAATAACAGCGTCATTTGGCCTTCCAGTAGATGGAATGTCATCGGTGTCTGTACGACCACGTTTGAATTCGGCATACCAATAACAAATGCTTCTTTTTGATGGAGCAGAGTCCGAGTAATGTTTTTCAAGCCATTCCTGGCATTGAACAGTATTTTTTTTCATTAAAAAACAATGATAAATCAGCACACGGAATTGCTTTGAATTCATTTTTTTTTAAAACACAAAAATAGCGTCACTTATAGCACTGTAACTTGTAAACAAATGATCTGATTTACATATGATGTTGACAGCAAGCCTAAAAAGGTTGCCAAATGCGAAAAAAAATATTGATTTAGTTCTAGGGACGCCATCTATGTGTCAGTCACACACATTATTGAACGAAGTGTTATATCAATATGATATAATTACATAGCATATTGTCACTAACTGATTAATAATAAACAATTTGAATTTGCATATTGCGAATGTCATCATATACATGTTAAAAGATCTCGTAATCATATATGTATGTCTCTGAATATATTAGTTTCATCTCATTCATGAATTTTGTATTACACAATAATCTTTCTATTTGTATAAGTGATAGAGATCAAATCTAGGAATTAGAGGCCCAAATCCATTAAAAAAAGTCACTCTGAGATTTCCCCTCAGAAAGCAAGATTTTTTTTAAACTGCGATGAATATGGATCGAAGAATATGTAAAGACTTTGGTGCCCGATTTTCCGTATTTCCACTAAAAAGAAAATTATTCATTCAAATTTGTTTAATATGAGAAATTTCATATTTTCATAGAAATTTAATCAAAAAATCCTTAAATTCCGTATATTATCGAGATGACAAAAAAAACAGTTAATGTAAAATATATCAAATAAAGTTTCATCCTGTAATATTAATGTAGTTAAGTACCAAAAATAGGATATTGCTTAGGACAAATCAAATTGACTATAATCGGATTCCTCTTTAATAATATATGACTTTTAAATCGAGTAAAGAAATATTTCATACAATAAAATGTGAACGCAAACATTTTATTTGAATCTGTGATTAAATTACGAAGTATATATAGTTGGAAAATATACAATTTACAGATATACATTAATAATAAATCAAATATATAGATTGAAGAATGTTTGATTAACTTAAAAAGGAAAATCAACAGGTAGAATATCTATAAATATATATAAGCTATAATATCGTTAATGTATTTAATATACGCGATCATCATATAAACATATATTCATTAATTTTATATATATAGATCTGTAAGTTTAATAAATATACATATATAATATATAATATGTTTTTCTCATCACTTTATATAAACACATTTTTTATTGATGATGAATATATCTATATAGATTGTGAGGTACATTTTGATTATTATTATTATTATTTCTTCTTTTTTTTTTTTTGTTCAATATGTGTGCTATGTACGTACATATATAATAATAATAATATAATGTATTTATTTATATTACGCGAATTTTCGCAATATCCGTTTCACCACCGAAAATATCCCAGTATATATACTATATATATATAATAAATAACACATATGTTCAAATTTGTTTGTTGATATCGTACATTTTTGTGTGCATGTCGCAATTAACTATTTTTAATATAACGTGAATTCAAAAATGAAATGAAAAATATAAAAAAAAAAAAAAAATTGTATTTTCGGTGTTTGGCGTTCTTTTATATATACATATTTGTATATTAATGAATGATTATCCCATTATTTATTATGTGTATATATCTATATATTTTTATTTTGAAAAATGTGTGCAAAAAAAAATAAAAAAAATTTGTGTTTAT
The DNA here is from genome assembly GCA_958336335.1 of Dilophus febrilis. Lineage (NCBI taxonomy): Eukaryota > Metazoa > Arthropoda > Insecta > Diptera > Bibionidae > Dilophus > Dilophus febrilis. Next base: position 33,334,037 of record OY284472.1, read on the forward strand.
TTTTCTCATATTTCATTAAAAATACTTTCTTTTAGATTAAGCTCTTTATCGGGATCATCTCTATATGATGTTCATACATCCATTTGATATATACAAACACGTTCATTTATATTGAATGTATATATAAAATATTTTTTCGGTAATTTTTATCGGTGGCGCACCACAATTCAAAAAAAAAAATAAAAATAAAATTATTCTTTTGTATTTTTCAATTTTTTTGATTTTTTTTTATTAATATGCCAACGCATTTTTAAAAACTCATTTTTCGTTCAATGTTAATTATTATATGAATTTCATCAGTGCAAATAATAACTAATTTTATATAATATATGAAAATATACTATATATATATAAATTTCATCAATTTTGTTATTTTGTATATCATTTAATTGTAATAAATATACAGTTTATGATGATTTTATATTTAATGTACATCGCATCATAATATATATTTGCGTAATTTATATGGTATATAATTTAAATTGTTTGTCGTTTGTGTCGATATATGTATATACTATATATATAAAATTTGTTTGTTTATTTTATACGTATATATTTCTAAATGAGCTAAACGTTTTATATTTAGTAGATATATAGATATATAAATTCATATACATATATAATTATTCTGATTTATAATAAAAATAATTGACCTGTAAAATAACAACGAATTGAAATTGAAGAAGAAAATATATTGCCGCATAGTCAACATTTAAATTTATTTATACATTTTAATAACTATATATATATAGATATTAATGATTGTGGTTATTGTAAATGTAAATTTCAATTATTATGCAATATTGTAATAATATATATAAAAAAAAAAAATATTATTATACATCTTCATCTATCTCTATAATATACCGCTTCATCATATAATATGGAGTATACTTAAACATATATGGAGAATAAAAATAATATAAAAGTCAAAATAAATTATAACGATGAAGTTTATTGTATAAAATAAAAAATATGTGCTGAATAATGATTTTGTTATATATTTATGATATGTGTTGTAAGTATGTATATTTATTTATAAATATGAATCTATATATATATATATATATATATATATAAAAAAATGTAACTCAAATGGAATAATTTATTTGATTGTTTCATAGAGCGTGTAAAAATAATATATGTATGTATATGGTCTTGTGATTTTATATCATTTTTTACAGCCCAAACGAAAAGTGTTTAAAAAGATTTTGGTTTTCGGTATTCTGTCTTTTTGATTCTAAAAAGGTAAGAAGTTTACTTATATGGTTGCCAATAAACACTGATGCATGATATTTTTTAATATTCAATGTTCGTATTCATTTTAAAAAATTTCAAAATACCAACGAGCTAGTTAAAGTTCTCCAAAGGTTAATTTCTCTATAAGGAAAAATAAAACAGAATTTTTATACTTAAAAGTCACAATTATATTATCTACAATATACATTTTGAAATATGCCATTTTTATTAAACATTGCGGTAAAAACAATAACTTCAAAAGAACTATGAATATATGTCATAAATGGCTTATACAATTAAATGCATATCTTTTTATAATATAATGATATTCTGCATGTATAAATTTATCTATAATTTCTTTCAACACAGAAAGCATTTTCAAACAGTTTAATACTAACAAGAAAAAAACTGAGATAATTTTATTGTATAGAATCGCAAGTAATTGCATATATAGTTTTAAATTTAAATATAACAATCAATTCAATGAGAAATCGCATATCAGCAGTAAATAATATAAAACACTTATAATATTTTAAAATTCATATAATCATAAGCATTTAAAAATTCCAATAAATTCTCTAATACATTTCGGATCGGATTCTCTTTTCCAAATACTTATTCCATTTTACTGTGTTATATAATATAATTCAAATAAAAAATATATAATATAATATATGTTAATACTATTGTATATAACTATAATATATATATATAATATAATACTATTGTATATAACTATAATAAAACTATAATAATGTTCAATGAAAGTAAAGTCACCGCGGAACGAAACAATGGATAATGTCATGGTCATCGCAATCATATATCAAAAAATAAATATATTATATTCGGCAATTTATCTAAATATCCATATAATTATAATCGTAATTAATATTATTATTATTATGATGATGAGATGAAAATAAAATATAATGAATATATATACAAAATAAAATAAAATGTCATTAAAATCATTTTTGGCATAAAATTATTATTATAGAATTTTTTTCTATTATACGCATTTATAATAATTTTACCTACTATTTTAATGATTGTATAATTAAATTTCGATTATATGTATGCCGAATTATATAGAATTAATACTTTACAAGTTTGGTTTGTCGCTACAATACAAAGTATATATGTTCAAAGTTCCATAACAACAACATCACTAACAAAAATTATATTATCTATCAATATATATATATATGTACAGTATTGGTCAGTCGAACATGGATAGTAGATTCTATTAAAATTTATTGCATGTATATATAATAAAATTGTTTTATTTTATAAGCTTCAATGAAAATGAAATAATATCTAAAAATGCATTCATTCATTTATTGATGTGTCATTTCACTGACCAACACTGTATATATTGTATAATATATAAATACATTTTTTAATATTGTAAATGAATTATTTTGTTTACATTTTAACCACACAAATATCTATATATGATTTTGAAAATTTATTATGAATATTTTTGTTAAGTGGCAATATATTTTATATATAGTACAATATATATATATATATTATGTGTACAGTTTAAACCGACAAATAATTATTAATAAATTGTTTATAAAAGACTCAGACACATGTTTAGTGTCACTGTCCATTTGGTTGGTATATACTAATAATAATAATAATAATAATAAATAATAATAACGATAATAACTCTATAGTGTATATATAAATTGTTGTACATAATATGATTGGAAATTAACATTCCCATTAAAAGTATATATTTATTATATTATACGCGCAGTTAATATATCGTAATCATTATAATATTCAATATATTATTTTGTTTTGACACATGAATAATATTATTATTATTATTATTATAATTTTTATTTAATAATAGACAGAAGAACAGAAGGGTATCGCGTAAGGTATATGAAGATGATTTGTTTATATATTGGAATTCAATTATTATAAATCGAGAAAAACCGCATTGAGATGCATTTTCAAGTATCACACTTATTCATATATTTATTAAAAATACAATAAATAAGTTGCATGCAAATCATGATTTAAGAATGGATAAATGATATTCAATTGTTTTATATTAATTTTACCAATATGGTTTAAGTAGACAGGAGGACACAAAACTTCTTCAAATCGTTTTAAATGATCGGTGTAAACCATTGGAATATACGTTTCTAGAACGTGTATATGAACATTTTTCCCAAATCTATTTTTAACACCGATTCCGTGAGAATTCTCATTGACCATTTGGTTCAAAAACTATTGAAAATACATTATAGATGTGAATAATATTGGATAGAGTTTTGCTTCAAACGAAATGATTCGTAATCGATAGTTTTCCTAAGATTTTCTCGAATTTTATTTTCTCAATTTTTATTGCTTATTTTATATGAACATATTTACCAGATTTATTTTAAATGATATCCACTTGTATTGAAATATGTTTCCTTCTTGCTACTATTTATCCATAAATCCTTTCAAATGCTCTCTATATTGAATATTGAACTGGATTTCCTTGTACGGATGTGAGAATATGAAAAATTCAAGAAATCAGCACATTCTTGAACATCTATTAAACAATTATTTTGAAAACTTGACCAGGTATTTATAATACATTTAAAATGATCTCTCTAAAGATTGGACTAAAATTCATTAGACGGATTAATTAAGAATTGTCATTCTATATAACTTGTTTAAACCTCCAAAAAAAAAAACACATCCGCTTACTATAGCCTGCTTTGTATTAATGTATATGTCTGCTGTTACTTATTTTTATGTTAAATATTATTTTATGACTTATTTTAAATCTATAATATTATTTTTTTTATCTATATCACGCAATGGTGATTTATAATTTCTAATTTAACCTTTGCTCACATTTATTGTTATTAGTAGTTTTTGGAATTTTTAACCATATGTTTTTATATGTATTTTAAATACGAAAGTGATTTTTGCTGTTAAAAAAATGAATATAATAATTACTATACCATGTATATATTCATATGTAATATAAGTACATATAAAATTTAATCCACATTAATAATTATAATAATAATATGAATAAAAAAAAATTGTGTTTAACTTGTTTTTGTTTTTATTTTAATTTTAATTAGCTCTAATTTTCAAAATATATATATATATAAAAGTATGTTTATGTGTTTTTAAAATAACGTTATAATAATAGATTATAATATATAGAATAGATATAGATAATAATAACTATAAATGTATATAGTTAAAATAAAACAAATAATAAAATAGTTAAATTGGTTTAAAATAAAAAAAAAAAACACAACCAAAAATATAATAAAGACATTTTCAAAGATAAGCCACAAAACGAAATAAAATGTATAAGCAATATATATTTATGTATATTATTTCATTTGCAGCTAAAGGTGTGTTATGACGTGGACCGCAACCAAATTGTATGTATATTCGTTGAACATATTTTTATTTTATTTTTTTCAATAAATTATACAACTTTTATTTTAATAATTATGTACACATAGTTTTTTCTTTTTTTTTTTATTTTTATGTGTTATTTGTTTTGTACTGAAAATTTATTATATACATATATATAGTTTGGTGTGATTGTGAGGCGGTAACTATATCTATACAGAATATATTAAATGTATATATATATATATAATATCGGATTATATATTATATATAGAGATATTGGATTTGATAATGTTTTTAAATAGAACTTTTATTTATTCATTTTCTTATTGTGTATATATAATAAAATGATATACACATTTATATGTATATATAGATATATAGATAATGAATGAATAAATGAATGAATGATGCATATATATATATATATAGAAAAAATTTATTTAAATATAAACATACAAAATATATGTCATATGTCTGTTGTTTATTACAAAATTTCAATTATAATAAAAAACAGATTTTTCTATTATATTGTTTGTGATGGATGTGTGGTGTGGTGACTTACACAATCTAATCTATATATACATGATCTATTATAAATAGTAATTTCTATATATTATTATGGTTGCGGTAATTGAATGTGTTTAATTTTTTTTTTTATATATTGTAAACAATATGTAAACATATAATTTCTGTTTATAATGTAAACATTTTTGATTTCTTAATTTTAAACTATAGTTAAATTAGGTAATATCATATATGATATATGATGAATATATAGAATTTATTTATATTATTATATATTCGATTGTGACATTTAACACTATATTGTATATATACTTGCACCTGATCATCTATATCTATCTATGTATATATATTTTCGATTGGATTTCACATTGTTTGATTTTAAATGTTGAAATAGTTAATATTTCATGAAAAATAAATCTGTTTATGAAGAAAAATATGTATATATATATTACATAATTTAAATGAATTGAATATATATCTATATATTGAAAAGTTTATTTAAAAAATGTTCTAATTCTATATTATATGATGTAATCTTAAACTGAAACATCATATTATTACTATGGAATTAAAAGATTTTATGGAAAAGAAATAGATATCAGGAAAGTGTGCGTAGTATTATAAAAAATCTTTCGATTTTCCTTCTTGACGAATTTTGAACTACGACATATTTATTTTCTAGAAAATTTTCTCAAAATAATAAAATGTTTTCGCATTTAATATATAATAAAACAACGTAATTTTTATTCCATATATTTCGTATCGGAAATGCCCATATAAAATATAATCAAAAATATTTTAAATGTATTTCTGCAATAAATTCGGTAGTATCTATATTTGATGTATAAACAGATATATAATTAGCAATTAAAAATTAATATTTATTTTTAATTTGTATATGGTATTGCTCATCATTTCAATTGCACTTTTAAATATATTGATATAGAGAAAAAAACAAATATGAATAACGACCAATCACATAAGATCTATACATAAGATTCACAAAATAAATCATGAAACATTTTCTAATTTTGGAACATTACATACTTATACGTACCATATAAATGTATAAATATTATTTATCAAAAAAATATCACACCACCATTAATATGTAATATTGTGCAATTAAAAAATTGTTATAGGTATATAATATAATAGGTATAAAGATAACGACGCTCAATAACTAATTATAATTGTATATATATGTATAATAAAACAAAAAATAATAAAACAAAAAATATGTAATAAATAATTATCAACTTTATAACTATACAATATTTTATAGAATTTAGGTCAATTGGAATTTAATTTTTTTTTTAAATAAACTCATTTTCATACAAGCATTCATTCATTATACATTTAAATAATCTATCCATTTTTGAGGTCGTGGGTTCGAATCCTATTGAATGCATAAAATATGTTTTGTGTTTTCGGTTATTTTTAGAATCTGAATTTTAACACAGAGTTGTATTTTCCGCTTGCGGTTGTTCGTACGGCTAATTACCGACACCGTTAAAGCCACAAATTAAGAAACTAGCAACAGAAGGCTGTTGTTGGACGCTAAAATCAGATTGTTGGTTGTATAGCGAAAAATTTATTTTTATTATTTTATCCATTTTATAACATTTCCAGACCAGAATTTATGGTTCTTTCTATACCTATAGAGACTTGCTATGTGAAAGTATTTGAATTCTCTTTTACGAAAAAAAAATGCAAAAAGAAAATATGATTGCAAATCGTTTCTGGTTACTCAAATCAAAACAAATCAGGTTACAATTGGGAAATTGAATATCTGTAAATTGATTTGGAAGTAGAATTGGAAATGTGTAGTTATTTTCTATTTGAAATCGAAATACAAAAATAATTTATTTGCCAATATTAAAAATTTTTAGCATCCAACCCAATTGCGGGTGGTCACGAGTTCAAATCCTGGCCGGAAAATTTTTTCTGTGCTTTTTATGATTTGAATTCATGAACTAAGTCACCATTTATTCATTGGGATCAAATTAATGAATATCTTTGGTATATTGTGTCGGACGCAGCCAAAGATTTACAAAGTCTACTACACACACATATTCGCAATTATATATGAAAGTATATAACAAATACTCATCATCATTATTAAAATTACATTAATAATTATAATATTAATGATTTCTAATTCCGGTAAAAGCCAAAGGCCCTAGCAGCCATAGTGCTTATTAAAAACTAATGTTGGCATTTTACATACATCATTAGTTGTTAAATAATAATAATAATAATAAAAATTTTTAAATAAAATTTTACCAAAAAATTGCGACGAATTTTATTTGATAATAAAAAATATTTTCCGATACTTTCTGCGATGTTTTTAAATATTCGTATAAATATAAGAATAACAAATAAAAAAAAAAGATAAAAAATTGTTTATCGCAAAATCGTAAAGAAAACCAAAAAAAAAAAAAAAAGAAAGAAATTTCATTAATCATTCAAAATAATTTCATAATACTACGCGTATAATGTAAAAAAAATTTAAAAATTCATTATATGATGACAAATAAAAATATGTTAACACGGGGGCGCCTATTTAATCACAATGCAATTAAATAATTTATAAGTGTATAATATATATTAATTGCATGTTTTTTTTTTAGGAATATAATTTAATCTTAACGCACGCTTATAAATTGCAACAAAAGTTGAGGCTATTATCAATTTGTAAAAAGCGAAGCAGGTAAATTCCTGGAAAACTATAATAATTGTACGGCATAATGTCAAAGTTAAGAAATTAATGGTTTCAGAAAGATAAAGTTCTTGGAATTTTTGAAGGGATAAAATAGTTTATTTTGCAATTAAAATTGTTTATACCCTATTAAACTCCATTATACGCTATTAAACTCTCCAAAAATACGACCAGCAGATAAAGGAACCTCAAGTTTTTTAGGTAAAACAAACATGCTTAAAAGTCTTCAAAGGTGATAAAGAGTTGGAAAAAATATGCCGTAATACATTATTTTTTTCAACTTTTGAATTTGATAAAAAAAAGTATATATATACCAAATTTATACCTTTCATTATATATATATATATATATAAATGCATATCATCGCAAAGATCATTCTTAAGCAAATAAAAGCAAATAACATGAAAAATCCATTCAATTCCAAAAAAAAAAAAAATCGTTTTTTTTTTATAATTATATATAAAACTTGAACCGGTTTTTATGTAAACAAATTTTTTTTTAAATTAATTTTTCATTTTGTAAGAATAATTTTTATTTTTCATATTTAAATATCCTCCATATATGCGTATATAAATATATATAAATTTAAGTTGACACAAACCAAAAAAAAAAACCAAAAAACGTAAAACGCTAAAAGATAATTATAATGATAAAGATAACACTAAAAAATATAAAATAGAAAAACAAAAAAAAAAAATTAAATACACACGCAAGTACATTAAAAATTATTATATATATATTGTAAAGATAAATAAATGATATAATTTTTTTATCACACGAAAAATACGAAGAAAAAAAAACCACAACATTATATATATGTATATATATATAACAATAATAAATTACGTAATTGTATAATTAAATAAAGTGTAAATAATATTTTAAAAAATAAATTATTTTTTCATCATATATTTACTTTTCATTTTATTTTATACAAGTACAAGACAACCAATAAAAAAAAATGATAAAAAGTTTAAATAAAAATCTTAAAACGAAAATAAAGTATTATACTGACTTTGCGATATTTTTTTTATTTTTTTTTTGGTCGTCGCGTATATTATTGTGTTAAAATTAAGAAAAACCTATAAAAAAAAATTTTTTTTTATTTCTTCGCTTTATATTTTCGTGCATTAATTTTTTTGTTAAGAGATTTTACATAAAGAACATTTAAATCATATATTGCGTATTTTATATTTATTATTCCAAAAATAAAAAATAAATACAATGATGAAGAATATAAAAAAAAAACAAAAAATAAATAAAGTGAATGATGAAAAGAAAAAAAAAGAGAAAATGTTTTTCTGTTGAATGTATTTTTTTTTATTTTAATATTTTATAAATATATATATATGCAAATAAATGAACTCACCTTTGAAATCACCTGTTGATTCTTTAAAAAAATTATTCAATACAAATAAACAACAAATTAAGATTTTGCAGTAATCAGCAGCCATTTTTGTTTCTTCGTTTTTTCTTTTCTTTCTTTTTTATTTAAATTTTTTTTTTGTTGTATTTGTTGGTATAAATAAATTTAATTATTATTTAATTATTTATTTATTAATAATTATTGATATAATTTTTATTATTATTAAACTTTTATTATTTAAATTAATTCAGTTCAAATTTGATGTATTTATATATTTGCTATCTATACTTTGATTTGCTTTGATTTTAAAATAATTTTTTCTTTTTCTTTCTTTTACCAATTTTCATTAGATTTTTTTTATTATCGTTTTGAATATGAACTGGTATATATCAAAAAAAAAAAAAAAATAAAAAATTTAAAAAAACGCACACACTTTTTTCTTTCTTCGATTCTGTATTTTTTTTTTATTTTGGTTTTTTAATTAACTATTTTGGTTAATTTTCTAAATTGAATTAATTATTTCTGTTTATTGTTTTTCTGCGATTTAATCGTGCGATCGTTGCCACGATAATTATATATTTTCTTATTCCAATATATTTATTTAGTTTTTTTTTTAAATAGATTTTTGTTTGTTTTTTTTTTTTTTTATATATAAAAATTATTTACACTTAATTAATTTTTAATATATTTATTTTGAAATTTCTGTCCGGCTACGGCACACGATCACCGTGTCAAAACAATAATAATAATATTTAATAATAATAATAATAATATGTGTTATAGAAAATATTGAATTTGTAAGATTTTTAATATAAAGAAAAGAAATCTCTTTTGATCTCTCACAGTGTTTTTGAAAAAAAAAACGAAAAAAACAAATCGTTTTTTTTAATAACTTTTTTATTATTTTTTTTTTATTTTTTTTTGGATTTGACTTGTTTAGTTTGTTTGTGATAGAGCGATTAAATATTCATTTTTTTTTTCTTCTTCTGAATTTATCTCCGGCTCGTACACATTCGAAGATGTATTATATATGTGAATGGATTGAATGGATGGATAAATAGATGCTGATGTTTTAATATAATATAATATAGTAATATAAAAATATAGATGCGATGATGACGATTTTAAGAAGTTTTATGATCTTTATAGTTGCTGATGCTGATGCTGTTGTTACTGTATTGATGCGGTTGATGCTGTGTGTTAAATAAATTATTATGATCATACATTTCGTTTTGAATTCGAACAAGCAAAATAACAGCAACAAAAAAAAACAAAAATATGATGACAACTTGGTTTGTTTTATTATTTAATATGATATATAAAAATCAATTTAATATTGCGATATCAACACACAATATTTGTATATATATATATAAAAATATATATATCTATAGAAAGAAATAAAAGCACCATTCACTTAATTTATTTAATTTAAAACACATAAATTTTAATTTTAATCTTTTATTTATTATTATTGTTATTATTATTATTATTATTATTATTATTTGTATTTCACACCATATATATATATATATATACGCATATATTTAAAATGTAATTTGTTTTTTATTTTTTGTTTGTTATTTGTTTTTAACACATATCATAGATTATTATATAAGTAAATATATGCATGCAGAGGAAAAGATCCCCCTTATATTATTATATATGTTTTTGACTTTCTTGTTGATCTGTGATTATATATTATACATATATATATTTAAATATCTATATGTATGATGATTTGCGGCACCATACAGTGACTTTAACAAAATCAACTTTAACATAAAATTAAAAAAAAAAAAAAAAAAACACGAACAAATAGAATTTTATTAATGGAAATGGAAATAAATCAAAATATAATTTAATTACGTTTTCCTGAGTTTTCTTTTCATTTTTGGTTTGTTTTTGTGTGTGTGTGTGTGTGTTTTTGTGTTCTTTTTTAAATATTTAATTTCTTGCAGTAAACAAACAACAAAAAAAACTTTATTTATTTATTATTATTTGCCATATATAGATTTTGGATATATTATTTTGTTGAGTTTTAGTCCATCATCATCATAATCATTATCATCATCATCATCATCATCATCATCATAATCTTAAATAAATGATTTTATGATCATCATAAAATTAAATGAATATATGGTAATGTTAAAACAACAGAAAAAGTTTTTGAGTTTGAGTATAGTAAATAGCAATTCTTTTCGCTTGTTCAAAAACAAAAAAAAATAATTTTTTTTAACAATATATTAATGGTAAAATATGTTTTTTTGTTGAATAAGGCAAGGTTGAATACTCTGAAGATATTGTTTTTTTTCTTAATTTTAATGCTTCTCTTTATTATTCGTTTTTCTTTAAAAATATATTTCTTGTATTTATATGGATGCGACGATATGGACCACCGAACCGATGGTCGATTATTGCTGTATATATATATATATATATATATATATATATATATTTAATAATTGATGTTGCTGTGATATTGATATTGTTGTTTGCGATGAAAGTTTCGAGATGACATTCAATTTATACAAACACCATATTTATTTATTTTTTTTGAATTATTATATACAAAATCGTGTTCACATTTTGGTTGGTTTTTATTGTTATTATTATTATTATTATTATTATTATTATTATTATTAATATTTGTTAAGTTTTATTTTTGTGTGCTTATTTTGTTTTATTTGCGTTTCGATTTGATTTTAAAATAATTTAATTATTTAGAAAAAATATATTTATAATAAATTTTGGCAAATGTTTTCTTATTTTCTTTCTTCTTATTTATATATATATTTATATATATATATTATGCATTGATCATCGCGCATCGATATGGATAGCAAAATGATTTTTATAATATATATATAAGTTTTCAATCGAGTAGTAAAACAATTATATCAATGTTTATTTTGTTTTTAAAATGCAACTTGAACACCTCACCTGAATTCTTTTATAAACTTTTAAATTCAAATAAAAAAAAAAAAAAAGATGATCAAATAGATATTTCAATTAATTTCAATTTAAAAAAATTTAATTTAAATACACAATCACATTTTTTAGTTTAATTTTTTATTTTTTTTGTATGTTATATTACTATATAATTCCTTTATTTCTGTATATTAAAATGTTGTTCATTATTCAATAGCACACGCGACACTAAAAAAAAATAAATTCTATAATGAAGAAAATGTGAAAATGTATTCATATATATAAGAATAGTAATACGATAATACAAATATATACATTTTCATTCAAAATGTTTGCTGTATTATTGTGTGGTTTTGTATATATACATATTATTTTTTTTTTCGTGATATTTCGTTGTTAGTATATTTTTTATTTGCATAAAAATAATTTATATATATTGTATATATATTTTGTTGAGTTTTTTTTGGTTTCTGATAAAGTGGTTGTGGGAAAATACACATATACATATAAAATACTTTCTTTTATTTGTTGTTTTTTTATGTTAATGGATAGAGCGCGCAGTTATTAGATTTCCTTAAACAACATATCATATTTATAAAAAAACCAAACATATATATCAATATATAGAATAATTGATTTAGAAAACAATAAAAATAAAAACAAAAAAAAAAAAACACAACAAAATAATCAAATACAACACTTTTTTTTTTTTTATCTTTTTCCATATGTATATATACAATTAGTTTTTTTTTTATTGCTAAAAAGCCATATCTATATAAAATATGTGTTTTTTTTTTTTAATTTGTTTGCCTTTATATAAAAATACTAACATGTAACATTGAACCAAAAAACAAAAAAAAACAAAAAACCAAATATATCAAAATTTTATATATTAAAAGACTTTTTATTATTATTATTTTTTTTTCTTTAATTTTTTAACGACGACGACGGTTGAAAAACCACTAAAATTTAATAACAGAGAAGAAAACAACGACAAAAAAAATAAAAAATTTTTTTTTTGCTTGCGATGCGATATACATACAATCATAAAATCATATGTATATGAATATATATAAGAAAAAAAAATTTAATTAATTTAACTTGTATAATACAATACACAATCGCATATATACAATATATATGGTTGGTTGCGATGATATGGACTTTAAAATTATACACATATATAAAATATAAGTGAATGTAATAAAAATATATATATATATATATAAAGAAAAAAAAATTTATATTTAGGTATATCTTAAAAGTAATGTACACCAAATTTTGTGTTTGAATCGTGTTAACAAAATAAAATTTGCGTGTAGAAATATATATATGTATATATATATATATTCTTTGTTTTATGAATATTTTTTAGTCGAATTTCGCTACCATGAACTCGGGGTTTTTTTTTTTTTTTTTTTTGGAAATATTGTGTTTTTTTCTTCGATGAAATGCAAAATGTTTAAATGAAAAATTAATCTTTATGTTTTTTTTATTTTGTTGTCACTATTAAATACAACAGTTGTTTTTTTTTAAATAAATGAATACAAATTATTTATTTTTGATATTTTGTAAAAGGAAAACATATTGTGCATACTCGCATGAAATGAATTTGATTATGGTTGATATATGATTCGGATAAAAAACGATATGAAAACGTGGTCTTCAAATAAATAGAAGAAATTGTTAGAATACATTGCAAATTTTTCTTTTATTTTCTACATTTAACCGATATATTTTGTTTCTATTATACAATGTTTCGAATCCGTGTCCAATCGAAAATGATTCGAATTTTATCAGCGTGAGGCCGAGTAAAGAAATCACATATACGGTTACGAACAAAAATATTAATATTATAATATAGCAATAATAGTGAAATAAATGCAATTAAGTGATCTTATAGATAGACCTTTTCCACATAGAATTATAATAAAATATTATAATCAATTATCAATATATCGATTTTGCATATATAGACCGCGGCATTATTTATGAAATGTTTCAATTTTATATTAATACATATATTAGTGAAAAGTCCATCGCACAAATACTATATAAAATATTTGTTGTTATATGCATGAATATTTAAACCATCTGTGTATTAAAATTTAAATACAATTACTATACTATGTATAGTACTTTTATGTGCATATATAATATAATATATAGTATATATGTTTCTTGAATAATATGCTGAAAAATTCAAAAAAAAAAAAGTTTACCGCATATGAATATAATATTTTATATATATTAGGTATATAAAATATTGAACGTACAATCGAATATCAAAAATTAATAAACACTTTAGTGCAAATAAATTTAGTAATATCAATGAGATATCTGAGCCGGTCGGTAAAACGTATACAATTTAAATTTCAAATTTCTTTCTACAAAAAAATCAGAAATTAATTATTGAATTTTCATTATAATATAAAACAAAATAAAATTAAACACAAATAATCATAAGTTGTTAAATAATTTACGGCTACATATATGAAAATTAGTATTTATTGATTTACTTCTTTAGTCAGTTATGAATGAAGTTCTTTCATACAGCGGTTCCATTCAGGTCGATCTCTTATTGCTCTTATATTAATTTTCCAATTTTTTTTTTATTAACTATTACTATCATTGGTCAAAACTTTATCCTTCTATATCAAGTTGATATTATCAATCGTTCCTTTTCCTATTTTAAATCTATACTAGATTTACTAGGTCCTTCTTCATTCAGTTCTGTATCGTCAGTTTATATAATTCTATAAATTAAAACAATTCATTTCTGATTCCCCATTCCGTTTAATAACACTGTATACGAAACTATACTATCTCATCAAACATATTTATTTATTTATTTTTTTTATACAGTAAAGAGTATATTTAGTTAATAAAAAAAAATTAAACGTGTATAATTTGTATACCAAACAACAGAAATCGTCATACGAAACTTTTAAAGTAAAATAAATATTATTACACAATCTTAAATACAATATTATTATTATGTATTTGAACTTGTATTCACGGACTCTCGCATATATATATGCATATAAAAAATAAATATATATATATATATATATAGAAATAAAAACAAATCAATATATAGAAATAAAATTGTATGGATGATATATATATGAAATCATATGGTATATATATATAAAGTTTAAATCCAAAAATAATTCGTAGGCGCATACATATATTATGGTATATATACAGTAGGTACTTGTGTACTGAAACGTTTATAATATATGTAATACAACAATGTGTATTTTGCAGAGGCGACTCCATAAAAATCTAGTTCATAGTACCAAAAGGATACAAAATTTTCCGGAAAATTCAATCAATAGTCGATTTTCCATAAAAAGTAGTTCTATTTTTGTTTATACAATTTAAGTGCTTACACTTTTTAGCAACAACACAAATTTATTTGTATTTTTACTATGAAGATAAGGAATGGAAAATCGACTATATTTTTTGAACCGCAAGGGGGGTGATTTTCAAAATTTTCTTCTATGAAATATAATAAATTGATTGAATTATTTTCAAATTATTTGACGGAAATATATACCTGTGCCGTTCGGAATATCCTTTCATTTTTTGCATATAAATATATATAGATCTATAGATTTGCCTTGTAACAAATCTCTGGTATTTTGCCTCTGATATAGTTTGTATTATACACATTCACTTAAAAATTTAGTAAATGGCACATATATAAATGAATGTATATATGGAGATAAATTGATGAATATATAATTTTAAATATTTATTATATATATTAATTTAACAAATTTAATGCATATATATATATGTACATTTAGATTGAAATGTTTTTGATATATCATAAAAATATTTATATATACAGAGTGGAAATTCACAACAAAACAAAATCTAATTGTATATAGCCGGTAAATTATGATGGAATTATATCATATATCATATAACATCATAATGGAAAATCTGTACTATAGAGCTTTATCCAGATATTTGATTAAAAATCAATTTTAAATTTCAAAAATCTCAACGGTAAAATTGATTATATTTTTCCATAGAATAATTTGGAAATCTTTTTATAACTTTTTATGATTTTGTGTTCTTATTAATACGCATGTACCAAAACCACCTGCGATGATAATCGGGAAATTAATATACGATTTTAAGTTAAGCTTATCGTATTAATACTATATATATTATGGTATTATTAGCATATATTTATATATTTTTTAGATGGTTAAGAGGTAAACAAAAAATAAAATATATTTATGGGTTTTGTTTATGATGATGATAATAATAATAATAAAAACTGAATAAATAAATATAGAATTCACTCATCATATGTAAAATTAAAATGGGTTTAAATTAAAAAAATAAAAATAAATAATATAAAAATACCTCTTCAGTATATAAAAATACAAATTTTTTTCTAAATAAGCTAGTATAAAGTACACAAATATTTGATAATAAATGGTGAAAATGAATTAATCTATTATATATACAATAAGTATATGTTATATATATATGAATGTTTGTTTATTTGTTGTTTATTTATTTAACTGCATTAATACTAATGTAAAGATTTTTAATAATATATTGTAGATTTGGTGTTTTTTTTTATAATTTAAAATTTAATCTTTCACATAAATGAATCATAAATAACTGCTGATTAAGATTATAAATATACGTATATATATATAGATTTTCGAAAGTATGCGGATATTAAAAACAAAAATTATATATAGATATCATAAATGAATTTTTTTATTTTTGTTATTGAATGGCGGCGCTACGTCGTGTAAAATTAAATTAACAATTTAATTTGTATTAAATTGCATTAAAAAAATATTTACGTATACAAATAAATTAATCATATATGATATATATGCATTCGACTGTAATGTTTCTATATTCGGATTTTTACATTCTATATAAAAGCGTAAATATATATATTGTATGCGATTATTTGATCGTGTGAAATTGAAGAAAATCTATTATGACATTTAATATAGGAGGTTTTATTTATTTAGATGGCAATATACGAAAAACAAATAATTCATATATGAAATAAAAGAATTGCAAAAAAAAAAAAAAAAAAAAAACAAGTAACACAAGTTACGTGTATACACGTACAGTAACAATATCTGCTGCTATATAGAAAGCAATTATATACACATAAAATTATATTATTTCAGTTTGATCACGTATAAAAATTCCCATTTAATTTGTTTTTAAATATTTAAAAAGTCATTAAATAATTTGCTTTGTACAACGCACAAACAAACATCTGCTCTATACATTTCATCAATTGGTTATATATACGTATATATTATATTAGTAATTTTAATAAACCATATATAGAATTTATATTATTACTTTTATTATATTATACGGTTTCGCAAGTATTACAAGTGAATTTTTTTGCTAAATTTATAAACTGATTTAGTATTTGCGTTTGCGGATATGTATAATGTGTTCTGAAAAACAGGAATAATAGATTTTAATAATTTTGCAATAATCATATAATAATAATACAATATAAATAATACAAAACACTCTTAAGTTAAATATATACAGGTCATCGACATGACCATTATACGATATTATAATTCAGTAAAGATATGATGTCTTAAAGCATATTCTCAACTGGAATTTCTTACACCATTCAGAATTGGGACATTTTCCAAGATGCTTGTTGAATCAGCATAGTTTTTTTATCAACTTTTAATAGTGATTTAATTAGGTAATGAATCCTTTTGAAAACTATACCAAATATTAATAATTCATTCAAGCTGATTTATGTTAAACATTAAATTGGATTAAGTTGTGGACATATATCTTGCGGTTTAGAATATAGAATTTTTTCAAAAAAAGTCTCAATATCCATGATGACTTAATTAACTCTATATATCTTTTCTTTAACATCTATCAACATATAATATAGATATAATTTATCATATAGAAATAAACATATATTATTGAAATTATTGTAATGCGCGAATTATTATCCAGTTATTTTTTTGCTTATCTTATCTCTAATTCGCAGCTATTTTTATGGGACCTGAACAATGAATATATTGTGTACATACTCAATATTCAAGAAACATATATATATGATATATTTGAAATGAATACCATTCTAAGAAACGTACATATTTATATAATAATAAATGTAAATTGGTGTTCAATATACTACTCTAACCACTATAATATCGGACACCTGCTAACTATATCACTAACAGCAATTCTCCTGTTTTTTCACAGTTGCGTTTATCACGATCAGTAACATTTTATTTTACATCACTTTCTGTGACTCAAATGAACCGGGTAACCACATTTTATTTAAATATCTGATACGGTAGACTTACAATTAGTTACATTAAGTTCTTTAGGAATATTTCTTATTGTTCTTATTAATAATAAGATTAAAAGGAACCATACAGTCCGATTTAAGTTCAATAGAATCGTGGTGGGAATTAATAAAACAAAGCAAATACATGATAAGAAAGTTACAATTGAAGGAGTGACGAATTCCAAGGAAAAATCATTGAAATGAGGAATACAAAAACACCGGATGAATGCAAAAATTTAGTAAATACAACGTCTAAGAAAATGGATGATATTATAAAGGCCAAAGGAGGTGTTACAAAGGAGATTAGGGTATAATATAAGTGTCTGATATTATAATGGTCAAATTTTTTTTTTGTGAAATTGAATCATTTTGAATTAAATTCCGTAACTAATTGAATTTAAAAGATTTTTTACTTCTGTCTGCGCAATTATTTAACTAAAACCATCATTTTATGAAATAAAATTGGAAGGATTAAAAAATTATTGTTTAAAGTCCATTCGCGGCATCTCAAATTCGAGCATTCGAATAAAATAGCAGGTGTCCGATATTATAGTGTTTAGAGTAGTATAAATTCAATAAATTGATTTATAAATCATTTACATATTTATTTGGTTAAATAATTGATAAATTTTCAATTTCCATTCTTTCTTTTTCTTCTAAAATGCCATAATTCTTGATGGGTTTAAGTAAATTGAATTTGATGTACATATGTAAGTGAAAATAAACTAACGTGCATTATGGCAACTTTAGGAAAGATTAAAATAAAATACCTGATGATAAAAAAAAATGTCTCATATAACTTTGAGGAGTTTAAATTAAATCTTTCATACATTCATAGTTATATTACCTTTATTTTTTTGGTAACACCCCAAAATTTGTTCTGCTAGTCATATTGTTTAACACAATGCGCTTTACACTAGGATATAGGGAATATCATATTACAATACAATTTACCATACATCATAAAGTTTCTCAAAACGTTCAGATATTGTATTATTAAACAGAATGGGTGTATATAACATTTGAAAAATTAATAAACGAATTAATGTAGAAATCGTGATGAAAAATAAAAAAAAAATGGTGATTTAAAATACAATTTATATTTAGCTCTATCGATAATAATTCTATATATATCTAAAAAGTAATATTTTTTTAGTTGATTTAGAATTGATGTATGATTAACAAATAATTAAAAAAAAAACCTCAAATATGTTTTTTCTAATAAAAGATTTGGTATTTGCAAAGTATTGAATAACTAACAAAAAAAAAATAATATACAATTGAAATGATAGTTTTATATATTTAATTTAATTCGTTAGTTTTATATAATATACTAATGAAGCAGAGAAAATATCAATCATAAATGGCTTTAAAAATAGCAACATTTTCAAGCTGATAATATACAAATTGTATATGTGAAACATATATCGTTTATAATGAATCGTATCCTTTTACATATGATCGTAATGAATATATTATTAAAGTGTATATTTGTATAACAAATAACTATATGTATATATATCACCCTTTTTTATAATACCCGACATTTACATTTACTTTATATTAATAAAATATTTTTTATAATTGCCATCATTGTTTGACTAAAACCGAGTAACAACCGAACAGAAAAAAAATCAGAACTTTAAAAAAATCACTTGTTTGGCTGTTCAGAACTTTATAAAAAACAGAACCAAAAGAGAGTAGATGATTGTTTGATAAAATGTGTGTTCGGTTATTTCAGTTCAGACTCATTTTTCTACTCCGTTAAAATCGACGGTGCGAATCAAAGAACCCAATTTTTGTTTTGTTTGTTATTCTTTTTTTTCCTTTTTATGTATATATTTTTAGAATAATTTTTTCATCGTTCATATATTTTATACGTGTATGTGTTATTTTGAATTTCATGATATAAAATAAAAACCGAACAAAAAAATATACAATTGTTTCACTTCAATTTTTCACCGAACATTTTTCAACACCAAAAAAAAAAAACAAAAAAAAATGAAGGAACCGACTTTTTTTTTAAAGTTCTGTTCTTTTGTTCAGGTCTCAAACAATGACGGCAAATGATTTTTATTCCGATATTTATATAATATATGAATTCGTTATTCGGATATCATAATTATTTAATTATGTCTCATGAGGATTTATCTCTGGTCTGCGTAATTGCTATATAATAAAATAATATAATTTAGATATGAAAATCTTGTAGATATATAAATATTATGTATGTATAATTGTATATACAAAATGAATTTAAAATACATACTCGAACTCTCTGAATATTATTAGGTTTTAGGTTTGTATATATTAATCAAAATATTTCCCTTATTATTTAGTTGGTTTTTTTTTTAATGAAAAGGGCGAATAGTTATAGGTTTATTTTTTCCTTTTCAAATATATATACAGATAAAGGGACGCTCAATGAAAATTTGGTTTCAAAATATCAATATTGTAATAACTATAAATATGTAATAAAAAAAATGAATTCACTTCAGAATTGATCAATTTTTAAATCTATATTAATGTTTTATATATTTATTTTATACATTACACTATCGAGAAAATACAAAATGTGTTTTTCATCAATAACAATAATAATTAGTCTTTAAAAATCAATTACTTTTTTTTTCACTTATCAATATAGAATATATATATATATATATATATATATGTATAAAATTACACCTATAACGAACCCTTAAAATAAAAATAATTGGCTTAAAAGAATACAATAATCACATATAATCGTTGTACATATTTGATAAAAGAGAAAACACCCAAATTATTTAATAAATTATCTATCTATACTATATACATAGTATAAACAATTTCAAGGACAATTTTGAATGGAAAATCAAAGCTTGAAAAAAATAGGGGTGACATATAAAACATGTAATATAATAAATTATCTATGTGAGGGTATATTAAATTACAAAAAAAAAAAAAAGATTTAATAAAAATAATTAGATATCTGGCTATAAATAGTTAATTTTATGACAAGCATACAAAAATATATACATGTAAAATGCATATGGATCAAAAATGAATGATATATATAGATGAATATTTTTTGTTTTTGATTTGGGATTAAATTTAATGATTTGTGTGTCCGTGTGGTGTTCGCAAAGTAAATATGTTGTTTTTTTTTTTTTTTTTTAGTAATTATTTATATAAATATAATTTCAAATTATAAAGAATAATAACCTATAAAAAAAATTTACTGACTCATATACAAAAATTATAATTAAAATAATTAAACATTTGTAAATGTTTATTTTTGAAATTAAAAAAAAAATAAAAAAAAGAGATCATATGATGATGAAAAAAACAAAATGTAAAAAATAACGAGATATTTTACGCATCATTTACTTGAGATGAGTAATATATATATGATATTACCTCTATATTCTGTATATATACAGAATGTCTCATGAATTAAGAGTAATTAATTTTTTTATAAAAGAAAGTGTAAGTAATGATCAATTCGATATTACAAAAAATCGATCTATTAATGATCTAGAGTTCTCCAACTATAGTGAATTTAATTACGTATTATCATATAAATTGAATGGTAATTTCCAAGAAGAATGTAAGTTAAAATATAAAAAAATTTCAACATTATCAATATACGGAGTCTTCAGGAATCTAGACGGTTTGGTATAGATGTCCTGTATATGGATTAGGAAAAGGATTCTTTGAATCGCATTCAATTTGATAACAAATAATATTGATGATTTATACTTTATAATATTAAATCAAAAGTTCAATTTGTATTGTTTATGTTCTGCCGTTTTATTACTCTTGATGATTGATGACAAAAAAGATTTCCTATTCGAATTATATCAAAGATGATATAGGATATTGCTAATAGGACATGTATAATTATAGATAATTTTTAGGTAAAATATATTTTTGCTAAACACCATACAAAATTTTACGCGGAAAATGACTTTTTCTTTGAAATTAAAATTGGTGTAATTTATGAGAATGCCAACAAAAAATGAAGTAATTTTTGATATAAATTATCCTGTATATCAATTTCCCACACTTGCAATTGCTTTTCATAAACAGACATCTCGTATATATATATATAGCATATTAAATAAAAAATAAAATTAAAATTGTGTAAACTTACAGATTATTACAAGATGTGAAGATGGAAAATATATATAGATATACAAATGTCGAATAAATATATATTTTGTAAATAAAAAACCAAATAAGGTAATTTTCATTTTTTGTTTTTTTGTTTTCCTACACTATATAAATAATATTGACTTTATAATATACATAATCACGTTCATGTATATAAAATAACTGAAACAATTTTCTGAGTGAGTATATACTTAAAAATTATACGCTTTTGTATATTTATATAATAATATGTAAATGAACAATTTTTATTTTTATTATAATTATTATCGAAATATATTTATATATAGTCATTTTTTCAAGGAGATCACCATTTTTTTTAGAGGTAAAAAATAATTATTAATTGCGTGATTGCGCGAGTATATGCGAGTGTAGGTATTAAATTACACTTCATCTATTGTATATTGAAAGAATATTTTAATGTGTACAAAAATAAATAATTAAATATATATATTATACTAAGTATAAGATCGTTTTCTTGTCTAACAACAAACCATATAACAACCAACCATTTGAATATACTATATATAAGAAAATATATCTTTATTTGATTTATCTTTATTACTATATATATACAATATATTATGATGTATTTATATAGAAAAATAAGATAGTAAAATATATATAATTCATATAAATTTATTGTTGTTTGTAAAAAATAATAATAATATCTCATCATCATATTTAAAATAAAATATTTGCATATATGAACACCATCATGAAAATAAAATTGTAATAAACGTATAATGTGTGAGTGTATATATATTTTTTATTATTTAAAAAATAAATATATGTATCACATTTCAAAGTTAATTAGTTCATACGTTATTTTTGAATGTTTGTATAGATACAAAATGAATAACAAACAGAAAAAAAAAACAGATTTTTAGACTCAAATATGATATTTTATAGAGGTTGTTTTTTTTAAATAATTTACTATATATGTTTATTTTTTTTTTTACCAAAATAATAATTAAATTATAGAGTTAAACTATTTATATATATTAATAGAGAAGACAAAGAAAGTTTCTATTTAGGTTCTTTCTTGTAAGATTTGCTGTTAAATTTCTCTTGTCTGAAATAGTCACAATATTTTTGTAACCATTTATTTTGTTTCTGTTTTATATTTAATTTGTATCCTATAGTCAAAAAAAGTATGTCTATATGCGAAACATCTATCTAAATGTAAAAAAATCAAATTGTTTCACAAAATTGGATAAATTCAATACTACTAAAATTTGCGTTTTTAAACATGAAATATATCAAATGGAAAGCGAATATGTATTTATAAAAACTCGGGAAATAAACTTGCCCTCAGATAATGGATGCGGATTTTCCGTGTTTGAGAACTAAATTACAATTCAATTTCTTAAATACTATCATTAAATTATAAATTATCTCATCAATATATAATTTGAAACAAAAAATATCCACAGACGAATAAAGTTTGCAAAAAAAATATATATTCAACAATTCAAATTGGTCCACAAAATTCGATAAATGCAATCAATTTCTTATATATTATAAATACTTAAACCTAAATTGTATTATAATAATTATATACTATGATGATGATCGCATTATTGCGTTGTACACGATGAATAAGATGATTAATATTATAAGTAATATTGTGCTGCTGATAAATGTGATGAAAACTATGTTGTAAAATATATACTGCATTTCTATAGATGTATCGAATAATTGCCATTTTCCAATTGCCATGTTGACGATTATGCATTAATGGTGCATTAATACGTTGTATAAACAATAAAATGATGAATATTATTATAAGATAAGAAGTAATATTGTGCTGATAACTATATGTTGAAAAATCTATGCGGCGATTGTATAGAATGAATGAAAAATAACATTTATCCAATTTTGTAGATCATATCATATATTAAACTGTTTCGAAACATTTCAGTGAACTGTTATGACGATGCTTTATATAAGAATACACTTTGAAATGCTCACAAAAATTTACGATCATGATAATAACATTTTACTGAAAATTTAAACGTGTGTAAAGGTTTTAACCGTGAAAAATATATCAAATGGAAAGTGATATGCAGTTGTAGAAATAATGAAAATGTAATTATATTCATGGATAATGGATGCGGATTTTCCGCCTTTGGAAAACTAAATTAGAGCTCAATTTCTTAAGTGCATGTTTAAAATTATCATTAAATTAAATTATATCATCAATACACATAATTTCAAACGAAAAATTGTCACAGACGTATATAGTATATTGAATAATTCTTATTGATCCAGAAAATTCGATAAATGCAGCTTATTCTTATACAATACAATAATATACAATAATTCTTTTGTATTAAAATAATTATACGATGATCGTACATTAATGATACATTAATGCGTTGTACACGTTGTACTAAGATGATGAATATTATATAAGCGCAATATTGTGCTGCTGATAAATGTGATGATAACTATGTTGAAAAATTAATGCGGCTTTTTTGTAGATTTAATTCAAAAAATTGCAATTATTCAATTATGCTATGCTGACGATCATGCATTAATGATGCATTAAAGTTGAATTAATATACGCGTTGTATAAATAATAAGATGATGATAACTATATTGTGCTGCGATAACTAAATATGTTGAAAAATCTATGTTGAATTTGTAGATTGATTAAAAAATTACATTTACCCAATTTTATAGACCAAATTAAAATGTATCGAAAAATTTCTCATTTATATTTATATTTCTTAAGGATATTTATTTAAACTTACCATTACATTATGTCGAAACTGAAATTGTCAATGCTGTTCTTTTTTTATCTATAAACTAGAATAGTTATAAGTGAATTGTTTAGTAAAAAATACGACAGATATAATCTTTTTATGAATATTTGCTAAATAACATCAAATCATTTATTTATAAAACAATTTTTGTGACCGCAGATCCAACAATTTTAAGTACATAATCAGAAAATTCATGGTAATAGATTTAAATAAAAAAAAATCAAAATAATTTCATGAAAAATTGACTTATCTATATATCTCACTTATCAAATTAATTTATGATAATGCATCGCTATCATTTATTATATATCAATAAAAAATATTTAAAATTTCCCAAGTTAAGTGCATATGAAAAAATGCAATTGTGAGTTCTAATCAAATTTATAGATTACATTTGTTTTTTTTTTTTTTTACAAAAAAATGCACTTAAAATCTTAATAACATTTTAACAGACACACACAAAACAAACACCTGCACTTTTGTTTTTCTTTCTTTCTATTTTCAATAATAAACGAAAAATGTTATAAAAATAAAAAATGATAAATTAGGATTAAAATCTATAAAAATTTGTTATTGTTATTATTATTATTATTATTATTTAACAACTAATGATGTATGTAAAATGCCAACATTAGTTTTAATAAGCACTATGGCTGCTAGGGCCTTTGGCTTTTACCGGAATTAGAAATCATTAATATTATAATTATTAATGTAATTTTAATAATGATGATGAGTATTTGTTATATACTTTCATATATAATTGCGAGTATGTGTGTGTAGTAGACTTTGTAAATCTTTGGCTGCGTCCGACACAATATACCAAAGATATTCATTAATTTGATCCCAATGAATAAATGGTGACTTAGTTCATGAATTCAAATCATAAAAAGCACAGAAAAAATTTTCCGGCTAGGATTAGGATGGATATATACCAAACATAAAATAAATACATTTGATATAAACAAGTATATTTTTGATAACAATTACAAATAATATAATGATTTGTTCACGTGTCATTTTATTTTGATGAATTATTTATTATTTTTTTTATTAAAAACAAAAATAAATATACACCACACATTTATCTATACATATATACAATATCAATTTTTTTATTTTGTTTGTGCTTGAAAATTTGTTTGTAAGTATATTTAATTATTATTTTTTTTTTATTGGTTTTGCAAAAATAAAATAATTGATTAAAACAAATTAATTTTTTATTTTTCAACCAAACAAAAAAAATAAATATAAATTTCATTGAAAGAATTACAATCTTTTAAATAATCATAAATTAGAACAGTTTTTTTGTTTTTATTTGGTTATATTTTAAAATTTAATTCCATATTTTTATGCTAGTCATTATTTTTTTTTTTTTTTTCATAGAAAATGTTTCAATCAATTGGTAATTATATAAGTAATTCGACAAAATATAGCCAGTTCGTATATAATATATATATATAGTTTATTGTATACTAAAGATTACACAAAATAAATTATTATTTTATTATTGAAAAAATAATATGATTCTGTTTCTTGATTGAATAGTTTTTATCATCATTAAGATCTTTATATGTATATATAGAA
This sequence comes from Dilophus febrilis, assembly GCA_958336335.1. Lineage (NCBI taxonomy): Eukaryota > Metazoa > Arthropoda > Insecta > Diptera > Bibionidae > Dilophus > Dilophus febrilis. The sequence goes on from OY284472.1 coordinate 33,361,063, forward strand.
AAAAAGATTTGTACTGTTTGAACCGTCTAGAAGTATTACCTTATTATAGATCTTTAGTATTTTGTCCTTGTATCATTTTTGCACTTCTCGCAGTTTATATAAATTCTATCTCTATATAATTATAATTTTCGATTTTATGGCAATGACAAATTCTTTTTCTAATCTAACGAAATTCTTTAGATAAAATACAATAGAGTTAATATTAAATTTTATTGTATATATTCCATATATACCTACTATATATATATGATATTGATAAAGTATACTTTCACATTATATTTATATTATTTTGAAAAATATAATATTATTTATAGCATATCAGTGTTTTTGTTTTTATATAAATATTTAGTGATAATCGAATTCATTAATCTGTTTTGTATCAATATTTTAAAATGTTTTCAAAATTATAATAATGGTTTATTATCTCATTTCATTATAGACAGACATATTGAAATTAATTTATAAATATTTTCTCTGGAAATTTAGTTATATTGTTAACTGATTCATTGACTATGAGTTAAAGTGCCATAGTCAATGAATATTTCAATAGAATAGAATAGATCTTAAAGAACTCTTTAAATAAACAACTCGAAAACCTTTGATATTAATTTATATATATGTATATAGGAGAAGTAAGAAACACCACTATAATTAACAAATTCGATTCATTTTCAAGTTAATAAATTAATGTCTTTCCATAGTTAAATAAATAATTATAATAAAATAAATGTATATATAAGTAAAATATAGTAAAAATTATTATTTAGAATTGCTAAATTATTGTGAAAAACAGGTTATAAAAATGTTAAAATAAATAAATATAAAAATGTTTAAAATTAAAACTACCCTATAAACATTAAGCCAGAATTAACACACAAAATCATACAATTGGGGGGCGGTTACTCCAGAATTGAAGTGCTGTATATTGGATAGGACAGTGTACTTGGCGCGTAGTCGGTCCTTTTTAGGGGACTAGAGGGCTTGACCCAAGTACACCGGGATAGGATAAATATACGAAAGTAATTATGGCGCTTTATTCAGACACAATTAAGTATGCTGAGGGCTAGACCCAATTACTTTTTTTTTACAATTTTCAGTTATATAGGATTAAGTAAATGACAAGTAAGATCAAGGAACAAATCACTTGTCAATTAATTTTTATTATTAAAGTTTTAAAGGAAAAAAGGACAAATGCGATTTATAAAATATATATAATATAATAAAACATATAATGATCGAGTTCACGGTAAATCGAAATTAAAATTCAAAATAAATAGTTAAAAAATTTAAAAACTAAAATTTTTATTAGTGATTTACCATGAACTCTAAAAATAAATTCTTAAAGGCAATTACGAAAAGAAATTTTTTTTAATATTCTTACAATACTTTTATTTATTTTAAAAGTTTAATTTTTTAACAACCATCCAAAAAGAACATGGAATCAATACATTATTAAATGTATTTATTAATTGAAAATTATAAAGTATATGAAATAAAGAAAGTTATTGAATAGAGATTTCAATTGAAACGTAAAATAATCAAACATGAATATTATTTTGAAAATTATTGAGTGTATAGGAAATATTTATCTAAAAATGGTAGAGTCATAAAAGGGGATATTAACCCAAATCACAATATTTTAGTAAATCAGGTATTTAAGAAGATTTCATTTAAGAAGATTTTGTACCTTTACCTAGATTTTGATGGTTTGAAATATGAAAATTGAAATATGTTAATTAATATTTTATATACAAATCAAAAATATCTAACAATCTTTTATTTATATAATTGCCTTTAATAAATTACAATAAAAAATTGGTTTGCACTCACATTGCCGTTGGAATTTATCAAATGAAAATTCGTAAAGTTGGCAGACAAAATCACACTAACCTGAATTATTAAAAAACAAGGAAAAAAAAAACATTTCCATTTATAATAATTGAAAAAAAAATTATCGTATTTTCTTTTACAAACAAAAATTTATTAATTATTTACCTGATTGGACTTTTTTAGAATGACTACCGGCGAACAACTCCACCAATTATATCAGTAAATATTTTGGAATTTTCCGATGGATGAACTTTATTAATTGTTTATATGACATTTCTTGAAAATAATAAACTATATCCTGAAAAGTACAGAAAATAAAATATAATTTACAAAACCATTTTTTTTTTAAATCAGATTTAGATAAATTGTTAAATGAATATAAGTAATTATGCCGATCTCTATTTAGATAAAACATAAGGTTGTTTTCTGCTCATATATGCAAAATACCAATGTTTTTTCTTTATATCAATAACATAATAATTAGGATATTTTTCTCCAATTTTCATTTTCCTCGAATAATTTGAAAATTCAATCAATTTCTTATATTTCATAGAAGAAAATTTGTAAATCAATTCATTAGTTCAAAAGATATTGCCAATTTTCAAAAAGGTGTACGTAAAATTTGGTGGTTCACTTTTGCAGTATCACAAATTACAGGCTATATCTTGAAAATTGGTTATATCCTTTGAACCAATGGGGCGATTTTCAAATTTCATTCTACGAAAGATTAAGAATTGATTGAAAAAAAAAAACAAAAACAACTTTGGATAAATAACAATTAAAAAAATAATATTATGAATGATTTCTCATCAGCGGAATCCACACACATCGCTATAGTAATCGCTCTATCGATTATAAATAATAATATTCATAATAATTTGTCATTATTATACTAAAAATAATACGGATCTGTTTGAAAAACAACTAATACATAAAATTTGATTTTATAATAAAAATTTACAACTAGGCCAAAATACAATCCGGACAATATATATAGTTAAATAAATATAAATAAAATAGTACATTGAAGTCAATGCGTTTATAGTAATTTAGTAGTAAAAAAAAATGAAATACTATTTAATTATTCTTAATTTCTTGTTAATATTATATTAATTGTGTTTGTCAAGATATCTATCGTGAATCATCGTAATGTATTTATCATATTTTAAAGGACTAGATTTTTATTGTTGAATCTGACGAATGCGGTTTTTAATATATCCACATATAATATAAAATGATTGTGCAAAATTTATAAAAAAAAAAAAAATAAATAACGCATTATTTATAAAATCAAAAGTTATCAGTTATCAACAAAAGAAATAAACGCCTTTTAATCATAAGCATAATATTTTTTTGCTTCGGTTAGATTTTCCAAAAAAATAAAAAAATAATTATCAAATTTTAAATTTTAATTCATTACTTCCTTATCGCATCATTATTAATACCCGCGCGTCTAACAATAAATAAGTAAGTCATATCTCTATATATATATATTGTATATATAAATATATGTGTTGTTGTGCTTATTTTTCATTATATATTCTTTAACTGTTTGTTATATATTTATTTTTATTACCTGTACTTATAATTATAACCTATATTGATGGATATATAGTATATAACAAAAGTATACTTATAATAAATAATAATATAAATATATTGTTTATTTATACACATCGCTATAGTATAACCTATATGAATATTAATAACATGCGTTTATAACTTTGTGATAAATGCAAAAACTTTTTAATTGATTAAACTGAAAAAGAAAAACATTTAATTTAAGTGTAATAACTTACAAAAAATGTATTTATATATAATATATACTATATATATAGGTTAGGTACTTAAGTAATTATAATTTCATATATTACAAGCGTACGCGAATTTTATTTGATGCTTATCTTTTGAAATGTTTACTTCCATTATGGGTGTTATGTTTTATTTCGTTTTCGTTTTTTTTCTTTTTCCAATATTTAATGTTATAAAAATAAAAAAAAAATTAATAAAACAGCTATAAAATTGTGTTGAGTGATATGTAAATAATTATTTGATAATAATTAAAATGGTTCATTCTTTACGATTCGATCACGATAACAAACATATAAATCATATCTAATGTAATATATAATATATAAGGTAAAACATGGAAACAAAATTAATTTTATATAAATTTTTTTATTTTTACCTTGCGTAATAACAAATTTGTTATTAAAATATTTATTGAATTTTGTATATTATATATAATATAAATCAATAATATAAATGATTGAATTTTGTGGTTTTATACTGTATTTTATTAGTCCATCAGCTAATATGATGTACAATATATAAAAATGAAGGAATATAAGCACAATGACCAACTTAATCAGATATTACCATTGAATAATCTCGGAAAATTCATATAAAAGTAATAAAAAGGGACATCTCTTTTACATATCAACAATAAATTTTAGTAATTTTTAATGAGTATTCTAAATATTGAATAATATTTATTGTGTAATGATGGAAATGTGCATGAGCAATGACGAGTTCATTTTCTTTTAATATCTGATCTGTTGTATATTAAATACTATAGACTAGATATTAATATAGGAACTATGTGAGTAAAGACGATTTTTCTGATTGCAAATGATTGCATTTTTCATTATGCATTTCGTTTAGTTTATAAATTAAAATTGGAATCATTTTTATTGGGCATTCCCTAATTCATTTGGCAATGAAAGTAATTTTGTCTTAGTATTTTTAATATATTGTCTATTTGTTCCTCGATACGTTAATTTTTCTCAAATGTTTTAAATAGGATTTCCCCTTGAAATTCTCTATATCCGTATAATGTTATATTATTTTTTTATATTATGGTATTTCATTTTATTTATATGCGAACACTATATTTTCAAATCCACGCGTGTATATATTTTAAAATATTCCATAATAATCAATTTAAAAATTTAAATGTATGTTATTCGTTTTTTATTTTTGTTTTTCAATATTTGTTCTCATTATATTATATGATTTAATAATATAATAGAAAAAAAATTGTTCTTAATTGATTTTCATATATTTAAATTCTTTTTTGATTATTCAATTTTTTTTTTTATTATTAAATGAAACCAAAAAAAAATATAATAAAAGATTGTATATTTAAGGTTCGTTATTTAATTATCTATATATAGAGAAGTGATTTTAACGTTGTAAAAAACAAAAAAAAAATGAATAAATTTTGTTTGAAACATTCAAACATTTTTAAAATATAATTCAATTTAAAAATAAAATTCCAATTACTATTATATATATATGATAAATTATAGAATTTAAATGAATATATTTTGTATGCGTATATATATCATCATTTAAAATAATTTAATTTAAAATAAATGGTAAAATAAGAAAATTCTAAATAAATATTATATACAATCAATAATAATATGTTGCGTTCGAATTTATAATATTTAGTATATATGTTTCATATAAATTGAATCAATAACATAGCCGATATTTTAATTATATGCGTTGAAGTTACGGTGACCACCTCTCCGGGTTTTGGCATACGATTTCCGGGGCTCCGGGAATTAGAGACGGAGAACTGGGTTTAGCATAAAACACAAAATATCAAGATCCGCTATTCAAAGTTAAAGGGCGCTCTAAATTGTAGAACTTTCTTAATAGTATTCATGTAGGAAAGTGCAATCTCAAACGAAACATTTTCAAATACTCCTCAACCCAATCACCCCGCCCCATTCTCCCTCCTGCCCCATTCTCCCTCCTGACCCCATTCTCCCTCCCGCCGTCCCCTATTCTTGAATCAGTGTTAAGAGACCGTTTTGTTTTAATAAGGATTTTAAAATCTCCGGGTTAAGAGAATTAAAATGTGGTCACCCTAGTTGAAGTATATAATTTAATCAATTTATATGAACTTTAAACGATCTTTTGATTTAAGGTATAGCAGGGCGATCATTCAGAATATTTTTGTTTAAAGTAGAGAAACCCGGCAGCTATATGTCAGAACAATTAATGAAAAAATACTAAATCTATAATTTTGCTAATTGATTTTATAAATATGATTAATTTAAATTATTATATCTGCAGTGTGCAGGCACAGTTGCTAAAGTTATTCTATTTTTTTTTTGTGGTCATAGATTTGTCAATGTTAAAACAATAATTTTATTTGCATTTAATTTCATTTCATATTAGAATCGAAATTCATTAATTTTTCAACAAAATAAACAAGTAAAAATTTGTTAAAATTTAGATTATTAAAACATGGACCATGGAATTTGACAAAATTCAGACAAAGTTCTGTCGTTTGTAGCTTATATTTGCGGAAGATTATTTGTTTCTATTATTTTTAACTTTGAATTTTTCATTCTCCACATTTTTTCATCACTGTAGGTCATTAGCTAATTCCCGAAATCTCGTAGAAATAAAAACAAATTATGAAATCAACGAAACGGAAGGCTATTATAACGCGGACACTATTGTCAAAACATCTATTGTCGATTGTAAGCGCATATTATTTTTTTTTTGCTATTTCAAAACAACAAAAGAAAGGAAACCCCCATTTTAATCACACTCTAATTAGCAACCGTATTACAATTCATTCTATATATAAAAACAAATCTTTTCTTTCACGTATATTTTCCGAAAAATTGACAAAAGTTTTCATATATATATAAAGCACAATAATAAATTATGTGAATATTTTTAGAGAGTAAATAATATTAAATCAGAAAATAATACCTGAAAACACACATTTACAATTGTTATATATGGTATATATAAACTACCTGTACCTATCTATATATATGTAAATAAATATAAAATCAATAAAGGATCTTCACACATATATCCTTTATTCATCGCAGTTTTCATTCATATACTTTAAAAATAACAATAATATATCCATCCATAAATATTAAATATTACATATATAGTATTGCATATTCAATCTATACAATTTTCTCTTTATATATTATTCATTACAAATCATCAACAAATTAATATAATAAAAATTGTAAAATATGTTTATTTTATTGTGTAATTTTGTGTAAAATTTCTATATATATTATTATGTTGAATAACAAAAAAAAGGGCAAGGATTTAGATACTTATATATATGTACTGTATGAGAATTGCTCCCTTTTTTTATCTTTTAAATATTCGTCTATATATTTATGTGTGTTCTTTGCAAAACATAAGAGCATCAAACAATTGAAATGTACCTATTTTATATAGGAATATTACATATACCTATATTATTTGTATATTTTTGACATTTATTAAAAGGTGTTAAATTAAAAAAAAATGCATGTATTAAATAATACAAAATATAAATAAACCATAAACCATATATTGTTGTTTTTGTTATTACTATTATTATATTTATTTGGTTCACAACTGAAGTATATTTATTTATTTGAATTGATGAAAATCTTTTATATATAGTCTATATACATATATAAACATAAAGGTATTCTGTTGTTCTTTTTTTTTTTTTTTTTGTTGTTTGGTTTGATGATTTGTTAGTATATATGATGAGCGTTGAACTATATCTAACTATACTACTGTGTATACTATTCTATTTTCAAAATACATATATACACAGTGCGATAATTAATATTCCGGACTGGTCCTAGGAAATACATTAGATACACGACTTTTTATTTATTCAAAATATTCTCCTCCTGATTCAATACAAGATTTAATGTCATCGATCATCATCAATCATCGATTTAATAATGATTCAAATGCGTGTTTCAGCTCATTTTGTGGTATTGCCTCTAGTGGACGTGTAGATGCTGTTTGAATGGTTTTAATATCCTCAAAAAACATCCTTTCAATTTCATTTTAAGTTTTGGGAACAAGGAGAAGTCACATGGTGCTAAATGCGGTGAATACGGTGGATGATTTAACACACACAGACTTGATTTCGAGCCAAAAACTGGCGAACAATAAGTGAAGTGTGACTTGGTGCATTATCGTGTAACAAACACCAGCTATCTGATTCATGATATTCAGGTCGAATACGACGAATCCTGCCCATCAAACGCTTCAAAACTTCGATATAATATGCGCTACTGACTGTTTGACCAGTTGAAACGAATTCTTAATGGATAATTCCCTTGCTATCGAAAAAGGTTAGGAGCATTGTCTTGATTTTCGATGGAACTTTTCTTGTTTTTTTTAGCCTGTGTTTTAGCCATCCACGAATCGTTTATACCACTCAAAAACTTGTGTTCTATACCCATACAATTATCGCCAATAACTTGCTGCATCGATTTGAACGTTTCTGTTGCAGATTTACCAAGCTTTGCGTTGAATTTAATGACTGCTCTTTGTTCTATGTTAAAACTTCTACTTCTACAATTAAAATATTGTTTCACAAGAAATGTCATAACTTTTTTATTTGTCAACCAAATGCAATGAAATTATAACAGACGATATAGAAAACATCAAGCTTAAAAACGCATGTTCCATCACATAGATCGTCCCGCTGGTTATTGAGATATATGATTTGAGTCCGGAATATTAATTGTCGCACTGTGTACAAATATACAAAACAAACAAATGGGGGATTATGAAGTATTTAATTTTATTTGGATTAAATTACATCAATCCCTCGTCAAATATACATATACATTTTGGTGTATGCACCATATAGTTATTCATGTAGTATATATATATATATATATATAGATAATACAATAATACTATTCGTAGACAAGTAAATATATAGTCAAATTAATAAATGTTTTAATGTTTTTTTTTTTTTTAAATCTGTTGTAAATCTCATTTTGCAATAACTAAAATTCAAGTGGCAATCGCGTATTGTATATAAACGACGATATTGTGAAGGATTTATTTTTGTTGTTGATGGTTTTATATATAAATATAAAACAAGCAAGCAAATATATATATATATATATATATATATATATATATATATTTGAAAAGGACAAATTTCATTGATGGATGATTGATAAAAAAATCAATATATTTATGTCGCCTACAAAATTGATTAATACGCAAAGATATGTGTGTAAAAGTATTTAAAAAAATTGATTAGTTATTAAAGATTATATGTTTCAATTTAGAATTTTTCTCTAATATATGTGTAAAAGGGATTATTTATATATATAGGATGGTATTTATATAGATATTAGAATATAAATTTGGATATTTTCACACTCAATTGTACATATTTTTATTTTTTTCTAAATGATTATTAATATATCGCATTCAATTCACATAATAAGTGTAAAATTTTTAATCAATAAATATAAATGTACATCTCTTACTAAGCTTATTTATTGATTATTTTGTTCGTGATTCGTAAATCATCAATGATTTTAATTTAATATATATATCGTATATATTATCAGGAGATTAATTTTCGTCTATATAAAATCTAAACGTTTTTTTAAAAAAAAAAAACTATTTCAAAAGGAAAAGTCTTGGTTCAAATCACATATGAAAAGTTTAAAAACGATGTAAAAAACTATAAAATTGATTGGTGGAAAATCTCAGAGTGCTGGCGGTATGTGAAAATATTTCAATTTTGTAAAAACCGAGGTGATATTCCGAGAGGCACATCTTTGATTGAATTTGTTAATTTATGGAAAAAATTCTATAGGGAATCAACAAACTATAAATTTTCCGGAAAATCGATTCTTGTTTTACCTACCATAGTTTTTCTTACATTTTGATTCTTTTTTTGCATATTTAGATTTTATAGCATATTTTTACAATTTTTTCAATCAATTTCTGATATTTCATCAGTAGAAAATTTAAAAATCGTCTCATTGGTACAAAAGATATGTAGCCGATTTGCCAAAAAGTGTACGTAAAATTTTGTAACCTTTTAATTTTTCTTTTTAGAGCTTTATCAAAAAATGGAATAAAATTTTAGGTACACTTTTTGGAAAATCGAGTACATATCTTTTGAACCGAATAGAGCGATTTCAAAGTTTTCTTTTGCCATTGGGAAAATCAAAACTGATGGAAAATCGGGGTGGTAATTCAATATATGAAAAAATCCGGAAAATTTATAATATGTCGTTGTAAAATTAAACTATGTGGTGTGCAAATTCATGCTGGTAGTGGGTCATATTTCTTTGAAGAAAATGGTCGAAAATAAATGATCAATGGAGAAAGATACAGAACAATGTTAATTTCCCTGTTGTTCTTAAGCCACGTCCCTAAAACAATCGATTGAAATTGAAAACCAAATTTTCTTAGTAAGCTCTATAGAATATTAGATTTATTCTTATTGAGCATATAAAAATACCTGTCTATTTGTAGTCTATCTTCCGATCTAATTCGTGAATTCGTTTGTATAGGCGATAATGCTTTTAATATATATATATATATATATGTCAGTTTTAAAAGAATTTATAAATGATATATCAAAATGCTTTTTTTGTTCACAAAGTGTCATATTTTATACATAGACTTTTTCTGTTCAAATAAAATTATAAGAAAGGTTTGCTGATTTTTTGTTTGTTTTTAATTATTATTTATATTTGTATATGGTCTGTATAAGATTATAATATATAGATTTCTTTATATTATATTATATTTATGATTTTCATCGATTCAGCATTTCTTAGTTTTTTTTTTATATTATGATAATTATTATTATTATTATTATTGTATAGTCTTGGAATATTATTTATAATATACCTATATATGTGCGATAACAAAAATTCTCCAAATATAAACATGTATTTTATTTAAATATTTAAATATTATTATTATTATTATTATTATTATTATTATTATTATTATTATGATTATAAAGAATCGCATGGGATTATTATTATTATACTGTAACATGAGACCGAGTGCATATAAAAAAAAACAATTCAATTGACATGCAAAATTCGCATTTTATATATTATATATAAATTATATATAGAATATTAAAGAATCTATAATATATATATACTTATATATAAAAAATGGATGTGATTTTCATTTTTGATGCAATACACACATATTATTTATGTCTCTAATGTTATATAACAGTTTATATATTATTCTTTTCTTTAATACAAAAACAGAAGAAGAATGTTGCCTGGGACATTTAAGAATTATTTAAGAACAATAATTTTTATTTCTTCAATGTTAAACGAGCAATACAAATCAATATACAGATAGCTTCTGTAAAACTTCAAAGAATCTAAAAAATATAGTCTTAATATATATAACAATTCTAAGGGTTTTTTTGGTCTTATTTGTTTATTTTTTATTACAAACCTATATATATATATATATAAAATCATTTATTTCCGATATAGCGGCATCATTTCTGATTTATTATCATCATATAATAAAATAGAAAAATCTCCTATTACATATTTTTTTATATAAACTATTATTAATAACAAAGGAAAAAAATTGTATATACTCTATTTAAAGGCAAAAAAAGGAGTGGCTTTGGAAAATAAATCCCATATTTAGAATAATTCCAAATGAACATCAAATGAAAAAATATATATATAAATAGAAATTTGAAGGAGGATTCATCTGCGTTGACGACGTGTTTGTGTGTGTAATGTATAAATTTCATATATATCAAATGGAAATGAAAAAGGATATTTTTTATAATATCCCTAAATATATATACGCACACACAAAAAAATATACACATATATATAGTCTGTTCTACTCTTTATAAGGTAATTCTAAATGTTCACTCTTTTTTTTTTTTTTTTGATCACAAACGGGTTGTGGTGTATTGAAAAAGAAAATGTTGAATTTTTTTAAATATCAATATGAAAATTTAAAAAAAAATAAATAAATTAGTTTATATCTTACAATGAAACGTATCGTCGTCGTCGGGAAAAAAATCAGTGTTATTTTTAATTTAAAAATTATTATTGAATAAAAAATTTATAATTTTATTTTATTTTATTTTTTTTTTTTCATATATAGGAAATTTTAGTTTTTCGTCTACATACGATAATATTTATATGTAATAAAAGAAATTTGATTAATTAAAAAACTAAACTTTTATGTTTGTGTTAAAAATAATGTGTTTAATTATAATTGTCACATAACGCCTCAATCAAAATCTTTTTATGTGCCCCGCGTCATTATTATACAAAAGTGTAAAAATTTATTTAAAGTGCGTGGTCAAAAATATGTCATTTAATACAGCAATAAAATAGAAATTATTATTTTTAAATTATTATTTTTAATATATCGTTAGCAAATTTCTATTTTATTTATACGTGTGGACGGGAACGGCACACCACAACATAATGATTTGTTTAGGGAAAAAGTTTAATTTTTTACGTTTGTTATATTATTATTTATTATGTGTTGCGGAATTTTATTTATTTTTAATTTTAATTAATATATAGATTTTAATAAAATAAATATTACAATAGAAAAAAAAAATTATTATATTAATTAAAAATATTAAAAATAAATTAAATTAAAATAATATATATATATAATAATTTCTAATAATTTATTAAGATCAAATTATTATAAATTATTATAAAAAAGAATGATAAAAAAAAGAAAAAATCATGGAATTACATTCAAATGGACAATCACCAGATTTATTATTAAATGGTAATTATTCCGAACCGGTGTTATTAATAAATAATAATAATAATAATAATCATAATTCGGGTAAGTTTATTATATATTTTAATTTTGTTTATTTTATGTAATATCGCTATATATTATTCATTTGGAGGATGAATGTATATTTTAGATTAATTTTTATTATGAATATTTATATATATATTATGTCTGTTTCATTGTTGTTTATATATACAATTATCGACGAAAAAATTATATTTAAGTTTATCATATTTGTGATATCAGCAGGGTCACTAATAAACCTAAACCGAAAAAATAATTGAAATTTTTATCTAAAAGAGTGTACGTCCCCAAAATATATGTCCCGCGGTTAACTCTTTTTCATTCTTAGGGTCACCAAAATGATTTTCAAACGGGAGGCGATGCGTGAAAAAATTTTAAGATATTATCAAAACGAGGTAATATTCTGAAAAACACATCTATATATAATTATAGCTAATTTGTGGTAAAAAATTAACAGATTCAATATACTAAATTTTCCGGAAAATCGATTTTTCCGAATTTTTCCGTAATTTTTCTCCAATTTTCACTTTCTTTACATTATTTGAAAATTCAATAAATTTCTGTTATTACATAAAAGAAAATTTGGAAATAGCCAACAATTTGGTTCAAAAGATATATAGTCGATTTTCCAAATAGTATATACTACTCTAACCACTACGATATCGGAAACCAGTTATTTCATTCGAATGCTCGACTTTGAGATGCCGCGAAAGGACTTTAAACTAAAAAAATTTTTAATCCTTCTAATTTTATTTCATAAAATGATGGTTTTAGTTAAATAATTGCGCAGACAGAAGTAAAAAACTTTTAAATTCAATTAGTTATGGAATTTAATTCAAAATGATTCAATTTCACAAAAAAAAAATTGACCATTATAATATCGGACACTTATATTATACGCCACTAATCTCCTTTGTAACACCTCCTTTGGTCTATATGACAGCATCCATTCTCTTAGACGTTGTATTTACTAAATGTTTGCATTCATCCGGTGTTTTTGTATTTCTCATTTCAATGATTTTTCCTTGGAATTCTTCACTCGTTCAATTGTAACTTTCGGATCGTGTTTTAACTTTGTTTTATTAACGCCCACAATGATTCTATTGGACTTAAAACAGGACTTGAAGATGTCCATTTCTAAAACTGTATTATTATGAACCCATTTCTTTAGCTTCCAACCAGTTCTTAGTTGCAACATCTTATTGAAATGTATATATTCGCCGTTTGAATATAATTTAATAGTCGATGGCAAAAGGTAGTCATTTAATATATGAATGTGTTTTTGGGAGTTAACCGTACACTAAATGAAATGTAAATTAAAAAAATTAAGTAAGTAAATCAAAAAAAAGAACTTAATAATAATCGACAACAATAACAAATTTACATTCATCATCAAAATATAATGCTATCCCATTGCCGCACAAATCAAAATTGTTTATTGTTTTGTTTTTGCAATTGTTTTGCAAAACAATTGAAAGGGGCTTTGATTTGTGCTGAAAAACTATTATCGATTATTATTAGGGAAAAAACATTGTTTAATAAAATAGGTCTTTATTTTTATCTTACATTCATATATTTCGGTTTATGAATCCATTGCCTTGTCCACTTTCATGCGACCACTTTTTGGATAGCTGTTGACCATTTTAGAGTTATATCATGCCCAACACTTCTCCTGTGTTATCACAGTTCCGTTTATCACGATCAGTAACATTAAATTTTCCACCACTTTATGTGGCTCAAATGAACCGGTTAAATCATATTCTATTTAAATATCTGATACGGTAGACTTATAATTAGTTCTTATTAATAATAAGATTAAAAACAACCATACAGTCCAATAGAATCATTGTGGGCATTAATAAAACAAAGTTAAAAAATTATCCGAAAGTTACAATTGAAGGAGTGTAGAATTCAAAGGAAAAATCATTGAAATGAGGAATACAAAAACACCGGATGAATGCAAAAACTTAGTAAATACCACGTCTAAGAGAATGGATGGTGTCATATAGGCCAAAGAAGGAGTTACAAAGGAGATTAGTCGCGTATAAGTGTGCGATATTATAATGGTCAATTTTTTTTTTGTTAAATTGAATCATTTTGAAATAAATTCCATAAATAATTGAATTTAAAAGTTTTTTTTACTTCTGTCTGTGCAATTATTTAACTAAAACCATAGTTTTATGAAATAAAATTGGAAGGATTAAAAAATTATTGTTTAAAGTCCTTTTGCGGCATCTCAAAGTCGAGCATACGAATAAAATAGCAGGTTCCGATATAATAGTGGTTAGACTATATATTTTCTATATATAAATCGGCTATATATTTTGAATCGCATAATAGGGCGATTTTCTAATTTTCTTTGATCAGCATCAGAAAAAACGGTCCATGAAATATCAAAAATATATGAGATGAGAAAATTACCTATAGCTTTGCTTTGTGTCTAACAAGTTCGGCAAGATTCTTCTGATTTTTTGCAAAAAAAAAATGAAAGTTGTTTCACAAAAGGAAAATGGGTGTATCTTTTACGTATTGTTACATATGAGTTAATAAAAAAAATGGATAGTGAAAAGGGAAAAATAAACATTACAAAAAAATACAATCCTGTATCATCCACAAAAGGTTATGAATGCGATGTATGACATATAAATAGGATTTTCGTTTTAACTTATTCAACCCAATAGATAATGTGATAATATAACCACCTCCATTGAATCATATATATATATATATTTGTGATTGTTATGCGTGTTATGCAGTTGTATATTGAATATTTGTTTATATTTTTATATAATATTAATAACAATAATAGTAAAATAAAATAGTCTTTATTATTTTTTTGTATTCATTTGTAGATCTTCAAATGACAACGACAAACGCATGTCAAAAAACATTATTTTTTTCGGAAAAACTACAGACATTTTTAACGGAAAAAGAATATGATAGAAAATCATCAATATTGTCGTCAACGGGTCATGTTAATCTCACATCCACCGGATCATCCGGATCATCAATTATTACAACCGATTATGCAACAGAATTAATTCACAATAATAATATTAATAATAGCAACAATAATAACAATAATAATAACAATAATAATAATAATAATAATAATAATGAAAATAGTATTTATAAACGAGCAAATGAAAATAATATTAATATTATTGAATTTGACAATAATAATATCAATCAAAGTAATAATAACAATAATGATAATAATAATCATCATCTGCAGGATACAAATAATTGTTTTGAAAGTAATAATAATAATAATAACAATAATAATAATGGTACATGTTTGATAATTTATTTTTTAACTTTTTTACTCTAATGGGGTGGTGGTAGTTTGAGGTGGCTTTTGTTTTGTATTACACATATACTAAAAAAACTTTTAATTTGATTTTTTCAAAGTGGTTTAATTATTATCAATATCTCAAAGTTAAAAAAATAAGAATATGTTGGTAGTGCGTTAGGGTCAAAATCCAATCCTATAGGTTTTGAAATTGAAATTGCAAATCTACGTAATATTCTAAAGAGTGCAAATTAATTAACGTCATTTTCCTCTAAAGCTTCTATATAATATACTATACACTCTAATAAAACAGATTCATATGGATTGTTTTCATCTATTATAAAAATCACAATTTGTTGGACTATTGGATTCCATTTATCATGTTTAAAAATTTCGGATATTTATGTTGAATGATTCTATCTATGTATATATGTATATATCGAACATTATTTAGAATATTGATAAGCTCAAACATTCTATATCATTATATATAGAATACAATTAAAAATAATCTAAATAAAAGAAATGTTTGTGAAATATTAATGATGATATAAAATTAAGTACTTTATATATATGATTGGCACAAAATGAACATTATTGTGGTTTTGAATACCTTATACCATTTTTTATTATTTTGTAAAGAAGAATTTAAAATCCAACAAATATCCCATAAGTAATGTCAATTGGCAAACGGCATTCACCGAATTTGTACTCTCGTGACTTTTTCTTTGTTGCCATTGAAATAAAAAAGGTTTAGTAAAAAAAGGTAATAATTATATACCTTTAAAAGTTATAAAATTACTTAAACCACAACTAATTGGTCTAAAATCTAGTCAAAAATATATCAGAAATCTCCTATTCATTGTTAGACGTTATATTATATTACACTTGTCTTGAATATTTTTTTTTTTTTTTGTGTTAGATCATTGATATTTTAAAAACATTTATTATAATTTTTCTGCGTTTTTGTTTTGCCATTTCCAGTTTAAATTAGTTTTTCTAGGTGGTTGTGAAAAGTGTTTATTTAATAAAAATTAGTAAATAATAATTATCCTTAATATATAATTTCAATTTGTTTCCAATTTTTATGATGGTAATATGAAGAAGAAGAATAATATGAAGAATAGATATGCGATGAATATATGGTATTGTGTCGTAGAATAAAAGGGATTAAACAACACGCGCGTATTAAATTTAATATATATATATTGAAAATTATAATGCAATATAAATAATACAATATTTTGAATATATTTTAGGAGAGAATTCAAATGCTACACTACTTCATATGGGATCAATGCAAAATAAAGAAAATAATACATATTTAATTGGACAATCATCATCACCATCAGCAACTTCCACAACACCTGCATCTAATTTTGATGGTGTACGAAAATGTGGATTTAGTTTTACACCGGATCAGGTAAATATCACCGTACCCGCATATGTTATATTTATATATATCAAAAGATATACATTTATAATGAATATTGAATGTTTTATATATAACATTTATATTAGCAAATAGTATATTAAAATGAATATAGGGAAATTCCGTTCAATATGTTACAGGTTCAATGTTTATGCGAAGCACTACAACAAAAAGGAGATATTGAAAAATTAGCCAAATTTTTATGGAGTTTACCATCCAATTATTTACTAAGAACCGATGAAAGTATTTTAAGGTAATATATTATTTAATTATTTTATACAATTTTCAATTTTTCTTTTACAATCATTTAAACCTTATATCTATATGTTTTGCGGATCTATAAACCAAAAGTAAAAACAATGAATTTCATTATTTAAATCCAATTTGATTCCTAAGATTCTATAGATGAAACTGTATCACACATACACTTTACAATTCAAAACATCCCCACATATACTACTATATATTTTCTGTAAATTCCAGAAATCAAAATATAAATAACTTATAACTCGAACATATGTGATTTTTATATTCACTTTTAAATGTTATTGTGTATAGAAAATTCGGTAATTCAAAAAAAAAAAAAAAAAACTTTTGTTAATGGGAAAAAGAAATAAAATAAAATACAAAAAATAAGGACCTTATTTTATGTGTCATTAGGTTCATCTTTTTATACAATAATCGATATAAACGATAGTTAACATTTAACATTACTCATTGAAAAAAGTATTTGTAATATTTTCAAAAAAAAAATTGCTAAACACATTTTTACTGTGTCAACACTCAGAAATTGATTTGGTAAAATTTGTCATACAAAAATTACATCTAAATCGCTAAAAATCGCGAAATTTTGTGTGAAAATCTCTACATGCTGAATCAAACCACTCTAGCAAAATTATGTTTAATTTTTTACATAAAGAAATCTGCTGTTATAATGATCGGTTAAAGAATTTTTTTTCAAACGTTTACAGAAACGCGATTCTAATCGTTAAACCAATCCCTCATCACGCTCAAGACATATGTATAATGTATATATATATATAATTATGATCGAAATTATAGTAACAATATATAGATTAATTAATGTTAATAAAATACTCTTTTAAATTATAAACAACAAACAAAATTATAAATTCTATAATAATTTAAAAATTTAAATATAACATACCCCGTTTCATATGTTGATTAACTGGTCTAATGATGATCGTACACCATACGTATTTACAAATTGACTGAAAACGTTGCATTAATCTTGAATTCTTGAATTATTCTTAAAATACTATATTTGATATTATTATGACTGTACTTTTGCTACGAGGTGTATTGAATATTGACAATAAATCAAATCGCTTATACATATCAATATTGAACAATTTGGATAATGGTTTCATTCATTCAAATAGATCTGTAAAACACGTTTATCGGTCGGTACGGACTTCAGCGGTTTAATAACATTTTATATGAATATGAAATATGATGATGGATTAGCATTCCCTTTATCGTATCGTATATAGCAGGAATTTATACATATTATCTACGGTAGGATTCAATCCCTGATCAATATTTATTTATGTGAATGTTAGTAAATTTAATGAATTATGAATTATGTTTGCGAATGTGTTGTACGATTGAAATTGAAATATCAATAAAAAATTATGGTGTTTTTTTGATTTATTGATGTTTGATGATCATTTTCATAACTGTGATTAATTAATTTTTGTATTTTATGTTTACACTTATTTAATTTTGAATCTTTGTCTTGTTTTGTTTCCAAATAGCAAAATAATAATTTCATAGTTCACGTATTTTATCTACATTCATTTGTTGATTGTTGTTCAAAAATTAACTTAAAAAATAGTTTAACTGCAAATATACAGAGGCAATCAAATCGAAAATTGATACCCCGATACACTTGTTTGGCTGTGTTTTAATTTTCACCCTTTCACATTTTGATAAATCTTACGTAAGATCAAACAATAGTTCATAATATATTTTCAAGAAAAACAAATTTTCTTATTGTTTTCCGGTGGTATGGCAAGGTGACAAAGATCTATTAACACGTTGCCGCACACGATCGTAACATCATCAAAAATTGGACATCTATAGTCCTGGCGTGGTAACGTGTTAAACAAAAACGTAACAATGTGAATTCGAATATGGGTTCTTTGCAACCTATAGCAAAAAAGGAATTTTTTTTTAATGTAATTGATTATAATTATGCATATATATTTTAACAAATCTGTAAATTTTTTGTAAAATTAGAAAGATTATAAAGTCATATGTGGGTAACTGAAATTAGATTTGGTTACCACACTGTAAAGATTTAAGATTATCGCATAAAATCGAACAATATTGCTATACATTAGTACTTTAACCACAAAATCAGATCATTTTTTTCTCGAGTTCTAATTAATATCATACAAAACTTATTGCCACAATCTATAAACATTTTGAAACATATAGAAAAATATAATAGAATTTTTGTAAACTTATTATATATTTCATTATCAAAATGTTGATGATTCATTTAGAGCACGTGCAATTGTTGCCTATCATCGTGGATTATACAATGAACTGTATACATTACTTGAATCCCATTCATTTATGCCAAAAACTCATAATGAATTACAATTGTTATGGTTTAAGTCACACTACAAGGAAGCGGAAAAGGTACGTGGACGTGCATTGGGTGCCGTTGATAAATATCGTTTACGTAAAAAATATCCATTACCGAAAACCATTTGGGATGGTGAAGAAACCGTTTATTGTTTTAAGGAAAAAAGTCGTAATGCACTAAAGTATTGTTATGCAAAAAATAGGTATGTTTTTTGTTTTATTTTTCATTCAAAAATATACATACTAAAATAAATAACGAAATAACATTTTCAATTTTTTGAACACAAAAAAAAAAAAAACTATACCAATACAAATAAGATATCCAACTCCAGATGAAAAAAAACTATTAGCCAAACAAACTGGATTAACACTCACACAAGTTTCAAATTGGTTTAAAAATCGAAGACAACGTGACAGAACCCCGCAGAGTCGCATGTAAGTTTAAACAAAGATAAAATTCATTAATAAAAAATAAAAAAACAAAAAATAATAAAACTAATGATAAATGACCAACCCAAAACAGAAAGGTCCTTTTTAAATGAATTAGATTTATACACATTTTTATGGAATTTATGCCACATGTTTTGCATAATTTTTTTTTATTTTTTATTTTTCACATTATTCCTTAACATATTTAAATATAAATATATATGTATGTGTTTAGGGATATTCCGCAATCATCAATGCTACCGATAAATATTAACAATCCTATTGATATGAACTTTGCACCAAGATTATTCAATACAACAAATACACATCAATACACAACAAATTATGGCGATCCTGGATTATTATACAATTCTTGAATCTACAGTTACAGATTCAAGAATTAATTCAGTTGTCGTAATTTATAGTTTTTTTTTTTTTTAAGTGACCATATTGTATATTAATAAATATGTGAAAAAAAATTACATATATACATATATATATATTGTATATTGTAAGCTTAACCAAAAAAATATTATAATATAATAAAAATAGATATTATCTGCTGTTGTATAATTGCCTGTATATAAAAAAAAAACTCCAATATTCCTGTAGGACAAACCACAACAACGAAAAATTTCCCACGTAAAAGAAACATAAGAAAAAAATTCAATTTTTTTTTTTTTCTACTTACCATTTAGATTTTAGCTTTAAATGAATCCTTTTCTTTTCGAATAGCTGCCATTGTTTCAATATCATCAATTGTACCCGAATGGTCTTTAACACTTTGTTGATTAACTCTCATAAATGGATTTATTAATTTTTCCTCGGCAATTGTTGATGGAATCTTTAATATGACGATGACGAGATGATGCCGGAAAATCACATTATCATATTGGCGGCCATTTTGCAAATATTTAACAAACCAAAAAAAAGAAGCAAATGCAATAAAAATTAAAAACTGTACTGCGCAAATATCTATTATATACTAATTTTAAATTTATTCCATGGTGTATATAGTATATAATATAGGGAAAAAAACAACAACAATCTATATATATATATAAATATATTTACCGTCGGTTGTTGTTGTTCCCGTTGTTGCTTAGCCCATTCGATTTTTTTCCGAATATCTTCATTATTCGGTTCAACGTGTAATCCAAATGCTAAATTTTGTAATGTATATTCATGGCCACAATACACATTTGTTTTATCCGGTAAATTTGATAGTTTTACCATTAATGCAGCGTGCATTTGTTCAGCGGTACCCTCGAAAAATCGTCCACAACCTCCCAAAAATAATGTATCACCTTTTTTTTTTTGGTTTTTGATAGTATAATGGTAAATATTAGTAAATTTGTTTATGTTTTTTTTTCAATTATTATTCATATCAAGTAAAAATTTACCAGTAAACACGGATGTATCACCATTTGGTGATTCAACAAAATAACAAATATGTCCTTTTGTATGACACGGTGTAAATAAACAACGTATTTTTAATGCACCCACATTGATTACATCATCTTGTTTAATTTTATGGGTTAGAGCACCAATTCGATCATCACCACCATACACATTTAATTTCACCCCTTTATTTTGTTGTTCAAATGTTGATACAAATTTTTCATTACCACCGGCATGATCCCAATGATGATGTGTCGTCAATACAGATGTTAAATTTACCTTATGTTCGGCAATTGCCTGTAATACGGTATCCGGTGCAACTGGATCAACAATTGTCGCATCATTTGATGATTTATCAATTAACTAAACATATAAGAAAATAAGAAAATCTTTTTGAATACAAAAAAAAAAAAAAATTGGGAGAACAAGACCAATTTGATTAAATGTTTTGCGGGGTTTGCGGTGTTTAATTGAATATAAATATAAATGGTATATAAAATTAATAATATATAGCTTACCAAATACATATAATTATCTTCAAGTGCTGGTAAAATTTTAACAATCATCTCCGACATATTTGTAAGTTTTGGTTTACTATGCGTTCCACGGAATCCAACAGTTTGCCAAGCTTTAACTGTGAAACGAAAACAACAAATTAAAATTGTTTTACAAAAAAAAATCAACTATTCTATTTTTAATAAATAAATATTGATAAGAAAAAAAAACCACAAAATCATCATCATCATTATTAGGTTGATGATAAGAATTAATAATTTTAATTTGGCAACAACAAAAAAAAATTGCAGTGTGTTAACATGATAATTAATAATTGAACACAAAAAATTTTGATAAATGAAATTATTATGTTAAAAATAATTAAATAATCATGGAAAATTTCAAACGAATTATAATTTTATTAATTTCATTTTTATAAATTATAATTTTAATTATATTTACTTGTAAAATAACAGGCAATTAACGATTGTGATAAACGATTTGGCAAATAATTTATAATAAATGACATTCTCCGCCGCTGTATTGTTATTTTTTATGATTTGAAATTTTGGTTGTTTTTGATCTTTGACCAATCAACCATATGTTGTTGTTGTTGTTGTTGTTGTTGTTGTTATTGTTATTGTTACCGGTCGACGAACCAATTCAAATTATCCCAGTCAATTCTGAATGGAAAAAATTTGATTAGTTTGTCTTCTAGTTTTTTTATTCCAAATCCACCACCAGCGGTTGATTTTTTCTCAATATAACTATTAATACTTTTTTTTATTTATTTATTTATAATTATAATTTATTTTAATTTTAGTTTTAAATAAATAAAACACTGATTTATGGGTGGTTTTAACACACAAATGAGAAATTCCGAAGGGAACTAATAAATATTAAATAAACAAAAGCGATACCAATACTTGTTAGTTGGGATTTGAGAACGTTTTGAAAAATTGTGCAAAAAACGCATTGAATTTTTTTTTATGAAATGTTGGCGAATTCATTTTTAGGTTCATTCCACCCATAAAAATAAATCACTCAAATAAAAAATATCTGAGTTCATTTTTATAATTTTTGTTTTACGTCAAACAAACATTTATCTATTTATTTATCTAAATCCATATAAATGTTAAATAAATAATTATAGATGATAGATAATCATAAAAATAGTCAAATTTTGCATAAAAAAATTCTGTAAAAACTAATAACTAATTTAATTAATTATAAAATTTAAAAAATTGAATATTTTAAATAAATTATAGGCGAGTTTTATAATGATTTATTGAATTTTCCCATCCGGAAACGAGGGTATTATAGAAAACACCCAGCAGAAGACATTTCGATTCGCTTGGCTCGCATTCATTCATTAATTTTATTCCGGATTTCTCTAGAGGATGGAGTTTTTTTCAGACTTTAATTATTAATGGAAAATTTGCATTAAATTAATATAATTCTTTAATTAATCAAATAAAAAAAAAAAAAAACCCAACCCCTCCATCATAAGACAATTTATTGTGGATAGTATTAAAATTTGTATTTATTTATTTATTTAATTATTAATTATATTTGTGATATTTTTAAAATAATAATTACGTTTTTATTATTAATGTTTCGATTAATTTAGTACATATATATATATTAAATAATGATAAAATAATAAAACAAACAAAAACAAAAATCAAGTGTTCAAAACAAAATAAAAAGAAAAACGAGAAGAAAAAAAAAACACCTGAAAAATAAAAAATATATCCATCTAAAAATCAGGATCCTTCTGTTATTGTTGGGCATTTTGGGATAAATAAATTTCCATTTTAGTTGGCAGAAATTGACAAAATCAAATAATATAATGTTAAAAATGTTATTGTTGCTACAATTCTGAAATGATGTTTTGTATAACGGAAATGCGCGGGTTGTCAATAAATATTTTTATACCCATTTTTTTTTTTTTATCATTTAATCTGGTGAATTTCTCCAGTGGATTCCCAAATGGATCGATTTATTATATCCCAAAAAAAAGAAAATAAAACTAATAAATTAATGATCGTGTAGTATTGTTTGTAGATGTATATATTTTTTTATTTTTGATTGGGGGAGGTGATTTTTTTTGTTTGGTTTTCTCTTCCTTATTTCATTTTGAATAGTCAATTTTTTTTGTTTCTATCTTAAATATTATTCTTTAAATAATTTGGTTAATTTATTAAGGATTATTTTCTATAAAAAAAAAAACAATCAAATATCATTATTAAATAGAATATGCCTTCCAAAATATCCAAAAATTCGCATCCATGACAATATAAGGTTTAAATGCAATTGAATCCATCTGAATAAACAAGGAAGTTTTCACGGGTCGCTTGCTCATTGATGAATGGATGGATGGATGGATGAAGGATGATTTCGGAGATAATCGTAAATATACAAAATTACATTCAATTTTAATCATGAATAAATGAATGGATATAGAGATACGGATGGGAAAGGAACGGGGTTAACAGGAAATGGATTACGATCGCAAGCACCTTTTTTTATTTTGTTTCTACTGATATATGAACATGAATATGTAGTGTTTCCGTAACATTTATATGTATATAGATTATATATGTTGATTAATTAATTTATATTTTTTGCTTCGGGATTTTGTAGTTAATTAAAATCGTTGAATAAAACAATAATATAAATAAATATATTTAAAATCACGCACTGCCAGCATGTTATTATTATTTTTTTTTTCTTCTCATATTATTTAATTATATATATATTATTGATTATTTTATACTTAAAAAATAGGGGTTTTTGTTTTCTTAATTACATTTTGGGGTTACAAATTTTTTTTTAGAATTCTTAAAAATATTTTTATTTATTTTTTTTGCTATTATATTTTCGAATATTTTTAATTGTAATTTATTTTTATTTTTTGATATATAAATTTATCGATTTTATGAAATTAAAAATTGTTGTTCAATTCAATATCTGCATATATGAGACGACCAAAAGAAAAAAACACGCGACATTGCGAAGCGATGATGGATGCGGTTGAGGATGAGGACGAATAAGTTTAGGAGTTGCGGAATGGCGGTTATTTCATTACATTTTTATTTATTATTATTTATTATTTTCTTTCAAAATGAATGTCGAATAATTAAATTTTATCATCATCATCAAAAAAAAAAAATTACTAATCTTCAGCAAATATCGCATATTTGAAATGTTAATGAATGCAGGGGACGCGCGATCATGATGATGAATCGTTTTTTTTTATTTTTTTGATCATAGTATAATGATGATGATTATTATTAAATTATTTTTTAATAAAGTGTACATGAACTTTTCTCACGGAATGGATTCACCTTTTGGCTGGAAAATCCAACCAATAGACAATCTTCTTGTTCGTGTTCCGTTACATATTTAACAATATCGGCACATGCCTGTGATACGGGTAATCTTTGCATGGATGCCTCACGCCTATATTGATCCACCATATTACGTTGTTGTTGTAAGTTATTGGCAATTAAATCCATAACGGCTGTCTCTGATAGGCCTATCGTGATTGCTTTTTTTATAAATACCTTTTTATGTGTAGAAAAATAATTCGTTCGTTTTTTTTTTGTTAATATAGATTTTGTTGTTGTTGTTGTTGTTGTTGTTGTATTTGTTGAGTTGTTTTACTGACTGTTGATAAAATGTTATTGTTATTGTGATTTATATCGTCCGAATTCGGTATGCAGAAAATACAGCAGCAATAAAACAATTTGATTCTAAAAAATTAATAATAAATTTTTTCATAAATAAATTATAATATTAACTAAACACACACACGCACACACACGCCACACACAAAACACAAACAAACACCACCACAAACTTCAATTTCAATATAGAAATTATAATTGAGATAAAATTAATATATAATTAACACACCCTTTTTTTTTTTTTATTGTTTGCTTTTGTATCTTTGTTGATTGCTTGATAATTACAAAAAAACAAAATTAATTAATTAAACAATAAAAAAATAATAATAAAAAAAAATAATTTACTGTATTTAATGATTTGGATTTTCTTCTTCGCACTAGTTCGTTTCTGTTTTGTTGTTTGCTGGTTTGCTGCTAGACGTTCGTCGTTTGTCAACAAAAAAGAGAAAATTCTTGTTTTTTTTTTTACAATTTTCCAATTATTTGTTTGTGGAGTTTTTTTTTTGAATGAAAATGAACTAAAGCAATGAATCTACATTATCGACAAATGTGGCAAATTTTTCAAGCAAATTCATTTCTATTTTTTTTTTGTTGGCGAATAAATGTCATGTTTTTGTGCGTTGAAAGAAAATATGCGCATATTCTTTTACTTTGCGTTGTTGTTGTTTTGTTTTGTATTTGTGCGAATTTTTTTTTTTCAATTACAATTTTATTTTTTTTTTTTTTTGCATAACAAATAGTTTTTCTATAATTAATTAATTAATTAGTATATTTTTCTACTAATACATTGTAGTTAATTATATAGTTAATTAAAAACAAATTAATATTTCAATTGATTTGTTGAAATAAATTATGAGAATATTATTTTCCCATATACATAAAATTGTATATTTTCGTTGTCGTCATTGTTGTTGTGGTTGTTGTTGTTGTTCAATCATTAGAAAACCATTAGACATTTTAAAAATCAATCCCAAATCACCAGCATTAACATTTCAAATTGCATCTTTATGTACAACATCATCTGTGAATTCTGGGTCAAATAAATCATCTAAAATCGATAATCAAACAAGAGGTGGTACAGGTGGTGGTGGTGGTAACAGAAAACAAAAAAAACTGAATAAAAAAATGTTTCAATATGGAAATGATAATGTGGCGGCCACGTCCAAAATTAGTGAAAAGGAATATCAAAATTTAAAATTAAGATTATCATCCCATTTAAGAAAATGGCAAATAATTAATTCTATTCCCAGTGATGCATCGACAATAATAAGTCAAAATCAACAAAGTCGTAACAATAACAATGCTGCTGATAATGATGCCGTAAAAGGACAAAAATTTAAAGTAATGTCTTATAATATATTGGCACAAGATTTAATGGAACAACATTTACAAATGTATCAATATCATAATAAAAATTATCTAAATTGGGAATATCGATATCGTCAATTAATGGTGGAAATCCATGAAATGCGTCCAGATATTTTATGTTTACAGGAAGTACAATGTGATCATTTACCAATGATAAAATCCGGTTTGGCTCAATTAAATTTTGAACATTTATATAAGAAACGTACCGGTACAGAATATTCCGATGGTTGTGCAATATTCTATAATAAAAATTTGTTTGAATTACATCAATATCAAAATGTTCAATTTTGTCAACCGGATGTTCAGGTATAAATATAAAATTTAATTATTTGACAATTTTACTATGCGTAAAAGGGATTTTTTTTTTTTAATTTTTTCCATAGTTACTAAATCGTCATAATGTTGCTATTATTGCAAAATTTGAATTAGTCAAACATCCAAATAATTTTATAATTGTAGCAACAACCCATTTATTATACAATCCAAATCGTGCTGATGTCCGATTAGGTCAAATTCAAATACTATTATCCGAATTGGATCGTTTAGCATCGATAAATAATAATAATAATAATAATAATCGTTCAGAATCTAATGTTCAAAATAATATACCGATAATATTAACGGGTGATTTTAATTCAACTCAATATTCGGCACCCTATAAATTAATAGTAAATGGCGGTTTGAATTTAAAAGATTATGAAACAAGAAGTTTAATTGAAATTGTTAAACCAAATCATTCGTCTGGAGCAAGTGGTCAACAACAACAACAACAACAACAACAATCATCATCTACAACGGATCAATCATCATCCGTACGTAGTAGTAATAATAATAACAGAAGACCATCGTTTGATAATGAATATTTTATACCAAGACACCTTGGCATTACCGATAATTGTCAACATTATGGTGTTTTAATTTACAATCAACGTCAACATACAATGGTAAAAAATAGATCGTGTTTTTTTTTTTTCTTCAAAATATTGTGTGCATTTTTTTTTTTTTTTTTTATATTCATTACAGCTTGATTTACCTGTGCTGAGTATGGATCGAATGAAACCATACATTGAAGAAATTGAAAAATCAACATTACCATTTAATACCGGTAATTTACGACATAAATTAAATTTAAAATCAATATTTGATGATGGAATGATGTGCGCTTCAACATTTCAAGATGAATGGATACTTGTTGATTTTATATTTTATAGTAAACATCATGAAAATAAAATAAATCGACAATCAAATATTAATACGAATAAGAATAATAATAATAATAAATTAATATTATTATCGCGATATAATTTACCATTAATTATAAATTGTAATGAATTTGGTACAATACCAAATGTAATTTATGGTTCTGATCATTTAGCAATGGCATGTGAATTTTATCTTACGGTAACAGATTAACAGATGGTCAACGGTAACAGAAATTGTAACAAATGTGTACAAATTTTTATTGAAAATATAACTTTTTGTGTTTGTTTTTTGTTTATTTTTTTTTTAAAAATGTTTATATTTTTTTCTTTTTTTAATGTATTGATAAAATTGGACGGATTATTAAAAAAAAAATATATATATAGGTTTTTAATTTTTGATTAATTGACAATTGACAATTTTATTGATTATAATTCTTCATTCAATTAGATCCATCATGATGGTGGTAATGGCAATGGTGGTGGTGGTGGTGGTGGTGGTGGTGGCGGTGGAGGTTGTTGTAGTTGTGATGATGGTTGAATATCTTCAATACCATTTGATTCAGCAACCATTGATTCACGATTTTCATATGCCCAAAATTTATGAAATTCAATTAATATAGAAATAAACGTTTCACCTTGTCCACTAATTGATTAATGATCAAAAACATAAAATTAAGAAGAAAACAATTAAAATTAAGTAGGTAACAAAAAAAAAAATACGCTGTGATAGGTTAAATATCCTAAAATGGGGGAAACTTAGACTGATTCCGTTTATCATGAAACATTCAGAGTCAAAATTTCAAGTAAATGGGTTAGAAATAGCACGAGATATCTATAATAATCCCTTGGATTTGTATGTGCGATTCTGGTTGGTAGTGGATTAGAACAAAATTTCCGCGGGAATGTCATTTTTTGCATTTGATATCTAATATCAACTCCGATATCGTAAATTTCAAACAAATGTCTTAAAGACTCATTGTGATCTATACGAAAACAGGTGGGAACCATCGGAAAATGTGCAAGGGAGGAAGTTGAATGAATTGAGGAGGATGATAAGACAAAGCCCATCCCTACATTAATTTATTTACATATAAAACGTTACCTATTTATCAAATCCTTTAATGTAATTCTCGTTGGATTTTTCGGTTTAATCATATCAAATAATTGATCTTTAACATCTTCAAAATTGATTTTTTCCGCATTATGTGCAATAATTTGTTCCTCAATACCCTGCGCAAATAGAAAAAAAACAGAACAAACAAAACATTCAAACCATTAGAAAACTATTAGAAGAGTTTACTTGGACTTTGGACCCCCACCCCACCCCACCCCCCCTACCTTAAAGAAATAATTCAATGAAAATGATGTTAAATAACCGTTATGTTCAAAATCTAATATCCGAAATAGATAATGTGTACTTTGAGGATCATGCCGATTTTCCAATGCCAATACAAAATCCAAAAATGTTTTATAATCCATTTCATCGTCGTACGTTAAACATTCGGAAAATACACGATCTAAAAATACAGATGTTAACGTACCCGAACCGTAACTAAAAAAAAAAAAGAAACATACAATTCTTGAATGAAAATCAATTTAGTAAATTCAATTTTTGTTAAACCATTCCAATTCGTTCGTTCGTACCCAGCAAATTCCTCTTTACTTAACATTCCATTACGATTTTTATCTAAATTTAAAAAATGTGCATAAACACTGAGTGTTGACGGAGCGGAAAACCAATTCATTTCTTGTGCATCCTTTGGTATTTCCTCATCACGTAACTAAATTTTATTAAATATAACAAAATTACATATATTATAATTAAATCATATGCATAATAAATGTACTAATAGAAAGCAAAAACAAACACAAACCTCTAATAAATCATCTAAAAAACTACATGCTAAAATGTCACGTATACGAATTTTGCCCGTACGTATTGGATCAAGAAAAAAGAAAAATTTTCGTACGGCTGTGCATACATAAAATGAATGAAATGATTTTTCTAATCCATCCAATTGCGGTAACGATGGTATCAGCTCCAATATATACGAATCCAAATCTTGTTCACGTAAAAAACCATGCCCTGTGTAATCGTACATTGATAATCCGATACGGGTCTGTTGTAACCATACCTTACGCATTGTATAATTGAATAGCGACATAATGCTGACACGTCCCGGGCAACCGCTTATCGATTGTAATCGAGCAAATGTCGAAGCGGTTAAATAACGTCTATAAGTGAAAAAAAAAATATGCGAAATTATTTGTTTGATTCGTCGTCGAACCCGATTATTTTTTAATATAACTTACCGACATTTTTCCGAAGATAATTCAATAATTTTTAAATAATCATCATAGGTAATTAATTGTTCATTACTATTATTATTATTATTATTTGTATTAGTTCCTATTGTTGTTGTTGTTGTTGTTGTTGTTGCTGTTGAACTCACATTAATATTATTATTATAATGATTTGATTTATTGGTGGTCGATACTGCTGATGAAACAATAAACGATGTTGATGAAGATGTCGATGATGATGATGATGATGACGATGATGATGTTAATGATAATGTTGGTGATATTGATTGTTGTTGTTGTTGTTGTTGTTGATGTTGTTGTTGCATTGTTGCAAATGTCATACTTTGTTTTTCCAAAAGACCCCATAATATTGTTAATTCTGTGTTGTCCAACAGTTCACGACTACGTTTTTGTAAAAATAATGTACGGGCTTCTTCGCGCACCTTTAATTGTAAACTATCGGGATTTTTCGATAGACGATGATAAAATGGCGGGATTACTTTATATGTTGGATCTTTTTTGATTAATTCATTTGAATGGGAATAATCTTGTGCTGTTGGTGGTGCTGGTAATGTTGTTGTTGTTGTTGTTGTTGTTGATTGTTGTGCCGGTATTATTGATTGAACATTATTCGCTGATGTAGATTTATTCCAATTAAAATCATCATAATGATCATGATCATCATTTTTATGTATCGTTTTTTGTACATTTGATAAACATAAATTATATAAATTTAAATCAATATTTGTTGTGGTTGTTGTTGTTGTTGTTGATGTTGTTGGCTGCATTACAGGATTCATTTTTGTGCTGACTGATGATGAACCATTAATAATTGATAAATCTTCTACTGCAGATGTTGTCGCTGCTGTTATTATAATATTTTGTAAAAGGGCAGATTAAATCAATTATTTTTTTTTTAATTTCATAACCAAAATATAAAAAAAAATTCAAATACCATCATCATTTGATTGTTGGATTGTTGAAATTTTATTGTCAACGTCTGTTTTTTCCTCTTCAATTGAATTCATGCTGTGTCCGCAATAGTCCAATAATAAAATTATTTAAAAAAAATCAAGTAGGAATTAATAAATTAACATTTAATTGACTGAAAAATTAATTAAAAGTTAATGCAATTAATAATTAATTGAAAAATTTAATTTTTCACTTTTTTTTGTTATACGAGATGTTGAGATGATAAAAAACCAAAAACATAAACAAAAAACAAACATAAATAAAACAACAACAACAACAAATTGTGACATTTTTTTTTTTTGACAAAAAAAAGCCGGGGAATGTTAACGCAGCCATAAAATAATAGGAGAAAATGATTATAAAATCGCCGGCGCTTCTTCATTTCCATTTAACAATTTTCCACCATATTACATTATTTTTTTTTTGTTTTGGGCGATTGTAACGCCACCTTATTTTATCTATATTTTTTTTAACGCAATGCTGTAAAATTTTCAGACGCCATATTTCTTATTTTTTATTGTTTTTGTTTTTGTTTTATATTTGATTGGTAGTTGAATAACAAAAAAAAAAAAACAAATAATACAAAAATAATTTTGCAAAAAAAAAAATATTAATCAATTTGGAAACAATTTTCCTTCCTGTGAAAGTCAAGAATCTTCATAAGGAACTGGGCAAACAAATTAAAATAGAAAAAAAATGGAAGCAACATTATTGAGTATACCAACAGAAGATTATTTTGGTACATTAATACGTTATGGTTTATATTTGGGTGCAATATTTCAAATATTCTGTTTGGCTGCCTGTGCATTTTTTGCAAATAATAATTCGGATGAGAATAATCCAACGGGAACGGGAATTGGATGGGGTTTAATGGGTCGTGTAAGTTTAAACGGGTTGTTTTAATTATTATTATTATTATTATATGACTTAATCACATCTTATGTTTTCTATTCATATAAACATTTTTATCCATTTCAAATACCCACAAATCAATAAAAAATCGATTAGAAAATTTGTATATTATTGATTTCTATTTACAAATTATATGTGACGGACATCCTAATGACTAAAACCTCTGCCCTCTGCCCGTTGGAGCTTCAAAAAGATAGACCCCCCCGCACCTTGACTATTAAAATCTGTTAAAGTACC
This sequence comes from Dilophus febrilis, assembly GCA_958336335.1. Taxonomy (NCBI): domain Eukaryota; kingdom Metazoa; phylum Arthropoda; class Insecta; order Diptera; family Bibionidae; genus Dilophus; species Dilophus febrilis. The sequence continues at coordinate 33,393,865 of OY284472.1, forward strand.
CTTCTTTCATTTACTGATTTCTTGGGAATCGTTAATAAAAATTGAATCAAAAACTTTTCTATAATAATCAAATGAATATAATATACTTGTTTTTTTTTTTTTCTTTATCTTTACAGTCCGGTGAAAGTGGTGATTCCAGTTCAGAACATTCATCACCACAAAATACACCAAAAAGACCACCATATCATCGTGGACGCAAACAAGATAAAAAGAAACGTCGTTAAATTGGTTGGGAGAATCATCCGTCGGATTTTCACCACCATCACCACCACCAAAAGCAAATAATATAAAAAAAATTAATAATCATTCCTAAAATAAAAAGGGCTGTTTTAAAAATATTTTGCGGGAACATTCGCACCCATTTTGGAACTGCAAATTGGATCTCATTCATTTATCATCATCATATACTTATTAATGACAAAAAAAAAAAGAAAAAAAAAACCCTTAATTTTTTTAATTCTTAATTTATTTGATTTATTTATATATATATATATATATATAGTCAAAACACACAATAATTAAGGAAAAATTAATTATTATAAATTGCATTTTAAATATAATATAAATTTATATAATAATAATAATAATAATTCTATTAAATTAACGCTTATTTTTTTTTTTTTTTATTAAATATAAATGTTTATAAAGCATTTGTTTTTTAATTATAATTTATTTATAATTTATTTATGTAAAATTGCTTGGATTTTTTTTTTTAATTTTAAATCACTCTCGTCGCGGAAGGGTTTTTTTTTAATTTTTTATATTTTTAACTTTTTTTTTTTGTAATTTAAATGCTATTTTTTTGATTTTTTTTTTAATATAAATTTTATTTATTAAATTTTATTTTTATTTTCTATCCTATTATAATTTTTTATAGTAATTATCTTCTTTTTTTTTACAAAGTATAACAAAAACTGAACCTTTTTTTTTTTATGAATTATTTGAAAAGGCATCCAAAACAAAAATTTAATTTTTATTTATAGAAACTTTTAATTGATTTAATATTTATTTATTTGCTTTTTTGGACAAAACAAAAACAAAATAATAAATTCACAATTTTTTTTTTTTAAAGTAATTGAACAATTCTAATAAAAAAAAAACAAAAGAAAAGAATACTAAATAAATTAAAAAAAAAAGAAAAAGTAATTAAATTTTGTTGCTTTGAAACATTTTTCGCGATATATAAATCAAATTTATATATATTTTTTAACTATTAAAATACAGTTTTAATTTTCTATTATTATTTTAAATATAAAGTAATAATCTAATATTAATTACACATTTTTTTTTGTTGCTTTTAAATTAAATAATAATTAAAAAAAAAAAAACAAAAAAAGATTCACATAAAATTTATTTCATACATTTTTTTTTACCATTTTTTTTTATATCACAAATTACGTGTACGTGTTTTTAATACTCTTTTTTTTTTTATTTATTTTTTTAAATTATTAATTATATATTGTTATTTTTAAAACAATTCACAACACACACACACAGACAGAAGATTTTTTTTTTTTTTTTTTAGATATATTTTGAATTAAAATTTAAAAATTTTTATTTATATAATTTTTATTTTTATTACAATGAATGTTTTTTTTTTGAATTTTTGGATTGATAGAAAATTGAAGAAAAAAAAAGCAATTTTTTTACAATAAAAAAAAAAATAAACTAACAAAATCGCATAATTAATAATATAATTAATTTTTTTCCAGATAAAAAATAAAAATAAAAATCAATATATAAAATACACATATTAAAAATTTTAAATTAAATTCTAATTAATTTTGTTTTATTTTTAAAATGTAATTTTGTTTTTTTTTTTTTTTATAATATCATAGATTTTTTTTTTATTGTTTATTTGTTAATTAAATTGATTTTTTTTAATGATTTATCCACGTGAAAATGTTCTTAGTTGCTGTTGCTGTAGTTGTTGTTGTTGTTGTTGCTGCTGTTGTTCTAATTGTAATCGTTGTAATTCACGAGATGATAATTTTTTAATAACTATGTGGTGGTGGTCGTGGTGTTGAGTGAAAAAGAGTTTGGAAAAACAAAAATAAACCAAAATAATTTAATAGAAAAATTTGATGATTTTTATTGCTGGTAAACTATAAAAAAAAACAAATCAGAATCGTTCTCAGAAAGCCCATTGAGATTGGATGGGATTCAGTAGTTTTTGAAGATGTTAAGGTATTTAAAAAAACAGAAATATCCCTCTAATTTTAGCGATCATGGACTTAGCATGGACTCATTCCCCAATTGAATAAAGAAATATAAAAGAGGTTCTGTTCTGTGATGTGATGATTTTTCTTTAAATTCCTTCTTTATATAAAAGGAAAGAATTTTCTTATTTCTTATGTTCTTAAAAAAAAAAAAGAGGAAGAAATCAAGATGTTGGTCCAGATTAAGATCCAGAGAGGTCCAAGAGAGATTAAGAACTTAAAAAAACATAATAGTTAAAATGGCAAACAATTCATTTAAAGTCTTTTCATACCATCAAAATATATAAATGAAAATAAATTGGAATATTTTTGGTGTGTGTTTTAAAAAAAACATAAAAATTTATTTACCTTTATTATTATTATTATGATTATTATTGTGGTTGTTGTTGTTGTTGTTGTTATTGTTGCAATTGTTATTTTTATAATTATTTATTGCCGCTTTTAAACGATCTAATTTGACACTAGGAACAGTAGCATTACCATTATCAGAAGCAGCAACAGCAGCAGCAGCAGCAGCTGTTGTTGTTGAATTTCCAGATTTTTTTCTTACACTAATTGAATTATTTTTTTTAACATCAATACGACGTTTACGAGATTTTGTTGAAGTTTTTTGACGTGTTTTTATTGGACTATAATCGGTTGTATCTCGTGATTCTTCATCACTTGATAACATCATCGACGACGGTGGTCGTTTATATTTACTTAAATAATTCGATGCACTACTTGTATTATTATTATTATTATTAGGTGAATGATGTTTTTGTTGTTGATGAGAATTAGTTAAATTATTATATTGTTTTAATAAATTTACAGATAATTTATGATTGTTATTATTATTATTATTATGATTTGTATGCGATGTTGATGTAGATGTAGTTGTTGTTGCTGTTGCTGATGATGCTAATGATGAATGAGTTGTTGCCGTTGATTCATTACTTGTTTCATCTTGTATTGATGTTAAATTGTTTTCTCTTGCTGTTGCTGCTGTTCTTGTTGCTGATGAAGATTTGTATGGGGTTGAACCATTTGTATTACGATTACGTTTACGATTAATTGTATTTTGATATGAAATATAATTTTCTGTTTTTGTTATATTATTACGTAAATTAAAACGTTTTCTAGCACTTGATTCTTGTTGTTGTTGCTGTTGTTTTTGATTAACTAAATCCTCTTCAATTATACGATTATTTTTATTTTGATTGTTTGCCATTGCTATTGTTGTTTTTGAAGTCGGAGCCGGAGTCATTGGAGTTTTTACTAATATTGATTTTTTATTCAAACTTTTACGATTACCATTTGTGATGATCTCTTGTTTTTCCTGTTCCTGTTCCTGTTTCAATTTCTCTTGATTTAATTGTGACAATAAATAAATTTGTTTTTTACGTAAAATATTCATCATTGGTTTTGTATAACCTTCAATTAATTCATCATCAGATTTTTCAATTTCCATTTGATGTTGTTGTTGTTGATTGTTGTGATGACTATGATTATGATGATTATTATTACTACTATTATTATGATTATCATTTAATTGTTTTAATTTTCGTTTATTTAATAATTCTAATATTGCATATGTTGGATTACCGGTAAATTTCGGTACAATTTGTTGGGCATCATTTTCAATATCACGTTCAAATTCTTTTTCGGCACGTTTACGGGCAATTTGATCAGGATCCGTACTTAATATTTCGGTCCATGAAAATTTTGTACGTTGTTTTTTTGGTGTTTTTGAACGTAAATTTTTCGGTGATGTTCGTTGATTATTTATTGAACCATTACCATTACCACCACCACCACCACCACCATTTTGAAATGGTATTTTTAAACCTAATTTCACCAATGATTTATAATTGGTAATATCAATTATATGATTATCAAATTCGGGTTGTTGTTGTCCATCAACATTATCATTTGTCATAATGGACATTATTTTTGATTGATCATTCTTTGATTCTTGATGTTTACCAACACCACCACCATTTAATTTATTATTATTATTCGTTCGTTTATTGTTTTGTATTTGTTGTTGTTGTTGTTGTTGTTTAACCTTTAAAAATTCCCGTAATTCATTAATGTTCAATTTCATTTCGGATTTTTTATAACCTAAACGTTCATAAGCACTTAAAAATATATTTTTACAATATACATAATCGGGACGTTCATCATACGATAAATTACCTAAATATAAAAAACATTATTAATAATCATTTTAATAGCCATGTTTATATTTCAATCATATTGAATGTTAATAAAAAAAAAATTAAACCATAAACTTACCAACATATTCCAAAAATTCACCTAAATATTTCGGTACATTTGGTCCATAAATTAATTTTAACATTTCCTTAACATCCGTCATAAAATATTCTTTCATACGATGAACCTGTTCCGGTTGTCCCTTTACCGTTGCATTTTTCCATGGTAATGTACCTTGACACCAATAAATTAAATTATATCCAAAGCATTCTAAATCACTGCGACGTGAATGAGCGCCCATATGGGCATCACGTGACGTAAACTCTAATGTACCATCATGGGCCCGTCGTTGATCCATACAAAATGGACGATGATGCCCATACGAATCGATAAATTTCGATGCTAAACCAAAATCAATTAATATTATACGATATTCGGTAATCATTTCCGTTTTTATTACTTGTTGTTGCTGTATTGTTTGTACACTTTCATTTATCATTGATAATGATTTCGATTGTGATTCATTTAATACCTTTCGTGTTAACCGTTTATTTAAATATCTATCGGCTTCATCATCGTCTTCCGATTCCGATTCATTTGCATCGTCATCGTTTGTCGCCAAACAATAATTGATTTTTTTCGATGGTCGTAAATAATGAGATTTTAACATTTCATCGTACATGGATGTACGACGTTGCATACGACATGATCGTATCGGATTCGAACCACTAAATTCAATAGTTGATAAACGAGCGGCGGCTGCAGCTGCTGCGGCTGCTGTTGCTGGTGTTACAGGTGTTGATGTTAATGCGGATGCCTGATCACCATTTGATTGATATTTCATTGTATTATTATTTTTATCTTCTTCTTCAGATTCATTATCCCCATCATCTTCAGCATCATCATCATCATCATCATCTTCAACACTTTCTTCCTCATCACCATTTTCATCGTTTTCATCGTTTTCATCGTCATCTTCATCATTTTCATTTTCTTCATCTTCATTATCTTCTTCTTCTTCTTCATCTTCTTCTTCTTCCTCTTCTTCATCATCATCATTACTATCATTTAAATTTTCTGAATCATCACTTTCATAATTTGAATCGGTATCAATTTTTTTTCTATAATTATCATTATCATCATCACCACTGCTGCTTGAATCATTTTTTAATGAATATTTTATTGAATTTCGATTACCTCGTTTTTGTGGTGTTTTTAAAATACGTAATTTTATTCCATTTCTACCACCATTATTATTATTATTAGTATTATTATTATTATTATTATTACTATTATTCAGACTTTTATCATTTATGAGACGTTGCCGTCTTAAATTAATTTTTTTATCATTATCAATATTTTGAATGCTTTTATCATTCTTATTATTATTATGTTGATTTTGATGATGATTTATAAAACTATTATTAATATTAGTATTGTGATTGCTATTGTCAGCCGCCGGAAGTGATGTACTACTACTACTACTACTACATTTACCAATCATTAAATTTTCCGCTTTAATATCCGAATGGGCATAACCTTTATCATGTAAATGTTGTAATATTTCAATTAATTGATATGCAATGATTAATATATTTTTTTCATCTAAACGATGAGTTTTTATAATGGAATGTAAATCGAATTCAAATCGTTTTAATATTAAAAAACGATAACGTCTCGATTTAAAATAATGTGAACCGGATCCAATGAATTCGGGAATACCCGGTGGTAATGGATCTTCATCTAAAATAAAAGAAAAATAAAAAATTATTATTATTTTTAACCAATTATTTAATAATATTTTTGCTTTACCTGTAGATTTACCAGCATTTAATAAACAATGAATTTCAACAAATAATGGACCATTTGTATGTGGTTCAATTTTAACAACATATTTAGCATTATCATTTGTTACCGGTTTTGTAATAATATCCGATGCTAAAAATATCTCACCAAAACTTCCTTTACCTGTGCATATTATTGGAAAAGATGGATTAAATTTTGTTTTATATATATAATACATAAATAAAGGAATTATTTTCCAGAACAAAAAGTAAGTTACAAAAAATAAACAAACAACGTTAATTTGTCACGTGCCCCTAACATACATTAACTATATTTTGCCATTTCAATGAGCATACTTTTTTTTTTATTATGAAACGAACCATTAAAATAACATAACATAATTTAATATTATTATGTATATCATTTAACAATAATAATAATAATAATAATAATAATGTAAAAACAAAAAATCCCCATATCAAAAAACAATCAAGAAAAGAATTCCAAGAAAAAAACCAATACATTCTCAGTTAGTTAGTTAGTTAAATATGGGCTATGATTATGTGAGTGTAGTATTGAAAAAAGTACAAAAACAATAAAAAAAACAAAAAAAACATGCTTAATATAAGAAAGTTTAAAAAGCGGGTTTTTTTTTGTGTTTTCGTTTAATGGTTGAGGGACAAATCACGTTTTCATTTCTTTGGTTTTAATCAATTACACACTTACCTATAGGTTTACCAATACGCCATTTTTTCAAATTTAAATCAATTAAAATTTTCCCATCAACAATGTCTTTTGTTAGAACAAATTCTTGTTGTTCGATATTCTCTGGAGATGGTATTCGATAATGATTATTATTTTGTTGTTGCTGTTGTTTTAGATTTATATCTAATTTATATCGTTTATTTGGGGTTGGTGCTGCTGCTGCTGCTGATGGTGTTCCGGCTATTGAATTACCACCACCACCGCCACCATGTTCATTGTTATTATCGGCGGCAACTGCATTACGTTTACCCATTTTTCTTTTTCCAAAAAAATTATCATTAAGATTATGTTTCCATAAATTACCTCATAAAATAAGATATAAACTAACAAAAAAAAAATTTCTTTTTTCTTTGCTAAAAATGCCAAACAACGATGATGATGATGATGATGATGTTGTTGATGATGAATTGCTAAGTAAGTTTTTGTTTATATAATCCAATTTTTTATGTGTACCTTTAAACAAAAAATAATAATAAAAGCAACATAAAAAGTTAATTCCAGAATAACCAAAAAAAAAAAAAAAAAACGTTTTGCCATGAAAAAAGAGAACCAAATAAAAAAAAATCAATAAACATCTTCTTATTTTTTCAGGTATTCTTTACAACAACAGCAGTGAACTTGCAAAGTTATTTTAAAACGCGAAATCGAAACAAAAATTGAAAGTCCTTTTGTTTCTTCTTCTTATGTTTTTCTTTTATTTTATACCTGATTTTTCTTACGTTTTTTATCCGTTCCCTCGTGGCCCTCGTTTTCGTCTTTCGTGATCTGGACTATGGATGATGGTCAATGATGGTAGTTATTTTCTTTTCTTTTTTGTGTTGTTGTTGTTGTTGTTGTGTATGGAGTTTTTACTTGTGATCAAATATTAAATCGATTGATTGAATATTGGATGAATGGATGGATGGATGGAGGCTCAGTCACTTAGCATTTACTAAATATTCACTTTTAACTATTAACAATTTATAAATTTTAAACTATTTGTTAGTAATTAAACTATTACATATATATTTATAATAATTAAAGGTAAAACCAAAAAAAAAAATTAAACAATTAACTAGAATAGTTTCATTACACACTCTAAAAAACGAACAGAAGGAAGAAAAAAAACACACACAGGGAAACACAGCAAAATCTCCATTTTTATTTTTCTATTATCGCACCGCACACCGAAATTTTTTTTATTGTTTTTTTTTTTTTTTTTTTTTGTAGTTACAATGTTTAATACTCCATTATGAAGTGGCGTTGATGGCATAAAAAACATATCAATTGTAGGAGAAAAATCGTTTTCAAATGTTTTTTTGAATTTTTGATCGTTAAATAAAATACTGGAAAAGACTAGTGGTAATAAATTGAAATAATTTTGACATTTTACAATAATAGAGCACATTTGTTTTGGTTTTGTTTTGTTTTTGTAATTGTTTTTTTTTATTTATTTTTTATTTATTATTGCCATGCTTTCATCCGCATACAGATTAAAGGAAAAATTTGCTGCGTGTATTTTAATAAGTGAATTAAAAATTATTTTTCCTTATTAAAAAGTGTAATATAAATACAATTAAAAACAAAAAAAATGGTTAATTCTATTAAGGATAATAAAAAATCGGATATTATTAAGACAATCGAAGATGATGCAGTTGTTGAAAATTATTCAGAAGATTCGGATGCTGAAATTGAGGTACGTTTTCATAATGCATAATGCAGAAGAATTTTTAAGGTTATTTAATTGTTTTTTTTCTTTTTATAATGAAATTTTATGATTTTAATTAGTTGTTTTTTTTACTATAAATTCACTAAATTATGTTTATTAATTATTTTCGGACCATTTGACTTTCATTTTTGGTAAAATTTTATGTAAAAAAATTACATGTGCAAGATACACTCTAAACATTTCTTGTCGCCGGTTTTTTTTTGTTTTAGAATTGCTCAACTCTATTATGATATTTATAAACCTCTAATCTTTATATTTTATTGTTTTTTTTATTACAGTATCAACCAACAAAATTGCGTCGAAAGAAAAAAGAAGAATTTAATAATGCATTTGAATTTGTATCAACGGTTGCCGAATACAATCATGATCATTGGGATGATCTTATGAAATATGTTAAACGTAAAGCGCGTACAAAAACCGATGATAAAATTGCAGAAACCATAAAAAATCGTTCAGATGCCGAAATGGCGGAAATCATTGATGCCGAAAAACAATTGAATGGTGGTAAAATAATAAATATTGGCGATGATGATGATGAAGCGGCCGACGATGAAGAACAAATTCATTTATCCGATGATGAATTAAAGCATGATGGTTTACGTTTAAAAGAAAAACGTATATCGAAAAATAAAAAAAAAAAGAATCCATTTTTAAATATACCAGATGTTGCAGATGATGATGATGAGGATAAAGAAGATGATAAAGATTTTTTTGAAGAAAATATTGTAAATGATGATATAACATCATTTTATCAAATGAATTTATCACGACCGTTAATGCGTGCCATCGGTGTTTTGGGATACATTTATCCGACACCAATTCAATCGTCTACGATACCAATAGCATTATTGGGTCGTGACATTTGTGGATGTGCCGCAACGGGTACTGGTAAAACGGCTGCCTATATGCTGCCGACCATTGAACGTTTATTATATAGACCGGTAAATAATCGTATGGTTACACGAGTGTTAGTGTTGGTACCGACCCGTGAATTGGGCGCTCAAGTTTATCAGGTAACCAAACAATTAAGTCAATTTACATCAATTGAAACGGGATTGGCCATTGGTGGCCTCGATTTAAAAGCACAAGAAGTTATTTTAAGACAAAATCCAGATATTGTAATAGCGACACCGGGACGTTTAATTGATCACATTAAAAATACACCAAGTTTTACGTTGGATTCAATTGAGGTAAATTTTGTTGTTTCGTTTTTGTTGGTAATAAATTTATTTCCAGATATAGAACTTATGATGATTTATTTCCTTGCGCTCTGATTTATTATGTGAAAGTGATGAGCGAATAATTTTGAAAAATTAATTGTTGAACAATTGTTTGTTAATTTCATTTACTGATTTATTGATAATAATTAAGACATAAAATGTTTAAAAAAAAAACAAAATTGAAATAAATTTTCCTTTTATCGGTAGGTATTAATTTTGGATGAAGCCGATCGTATGTTAGATGAATACTTTGCGGAACAAATGAAAGAAATAATAAATAGTTGTTCGCGAACACGTCAAACAATGTTATTTTCGGCAACGATGAGCGATCAAGTTAAAGATTTGGCGGCCGTCTCATTGAATCGTCCCATGAAGATATTCGTAAATACAAATCAAACTGTGGCGTTTAATTTACGACAGGAATTTGTTCGGATACGTGAAGACAAAGAAGGTGATCGTGAACCAATATTGTCCGCATTAATTTGTCGTACATTTCATGATCATTGTATGATATTTGTACAAACGAAACGTCAAGCTCATCGTTTACACATTCTATTGGGCCTATTAGGGATAAAAGCCGGTGAATTACATGGTAATTTAACACAACAACAACGTCTCGAATCTTTAAAACAATTTAAAGAAGAACAAATTGATGTGCTATTGGCTACGGATGTGGCCGCACGTGGTTTAGATATTGTCGGCGTCAAAACGGTAATCAATTTTGTTATGCCAATATCCACGGAACATTATATACATCGTGTTGGACGAACAGCCCGTGCGGGACGCGCTGGTATTTCTGTATCGTTGGCCGGCGAAAAGGAACGTTCCATTGTTAAGGATATCATAAAGAATTCTGAGAATACAGTAAAAAATCGTATTATACCACCGGAAATCATTGAAAAATATCGTAAAAAATTATCAGCACTTGAACCAGAAATTCGTAAGTGAATATTATTATAAGTAAAAAGTTTATTATAGCTATATTTAAACGACTTTTGATTACTCCGTCGTTATAGAATCTATTTTGGATGAAGAATATACCGAACGAATGTATGCTAAAATGGAACAACAAATAAATACAACGGAAAATGCATTAAAGGGATTAACACCACAGGAACGTATGTGGTTTCAGACAATGAAACAACGTAAAGAAGAAAAAGAACGGTTATCATTAACGGACACAGCAGGAGCAGCAACATCAACAACAACACCTAATTCCAATAAACCGGATAATAAAAATTCACGTAAACGTAAATTTCCAAATGGGAAATCGATGAGTGATAATAAAAGAAGTAATAACAATGATGAAAAGAAGGAAAAGAAGGAAAGTAGACCAAAGCGACCGGAACAATTGGCCAAAGAACGGGCACTTAAAGAATTGGAAAAAGTTTCGTTGGTACGTGCAAAAATGGCAAAATTACGTAATCGTCAAACACGATTAAGTGCCGTACCGGCCGATGAGGACAAATACAATAACAAAAAACAAAATATTCCAAATCGTAATACAAAGAGAAATGTATTTTCGAAGTTTTCAAATGATTTAACTGATGTTAGTGCAAAAGGTGCAAAACGTTTACGGTAAGTGGTTTTTTTTTTCGACCATAATTTTTATTATGATTATGATTTAATTTCCTATTTTATTTTTTTTTATTTTTTCAGACACGAAGCTACACATTTTAATAAAATGAAAAGTATTAAAGCAAAAAAACATACAAGTAAAGTTAAATTAACCAATAAATCGGGGTTAAATAAATTTAATAAAGGTAAAAAATTTGGTGGACCAAAAAAATCAAATAAAAAATAAGGGTTTTATTAAATTTTTCATTATTATGATTATTATTTTTGTTTAATTATATTTGGATGCATAATATAATAAAATTTATGTTTTTATTTTAAAATGATTAATAATAATTGTTTATTTTAATACCCTCATCTGTTGTGGATGAATGAGTCTTTTGTTCTTGAAACTGATTCCTTCAATTCCATGTATGTGGAAACATGGTAAACGTTGAATATTTATCAAATTTATGATTATTTTTAAATGAAACTAATATTTAAAATAATGTAATAATATTTAAAATAATGTTTCAAGATGTTGTGTTTAGTGGCTGGGGATACTTAAGATAATTAAATAACCTTCTAAACAAATTAAAATTTGAAAAAAAAAACAAACGATAGAATTTCTATTTACTTTTTCCACTTGTTCATTTTTTTTCTACTGAATATTTATCTGAATCTGAATTTAAAAAAACAATTTTTATTTTATCTTTATCACTTAGCGACATCTTTCATAATTGTGATAAAATAATATAACAAAAACAAAAATGGCAGACATTTTTGTTTATACCGGCATTTTTACACATTGACAGTGTTGCAAAATTTTATATTTATTATAAATACGCAAATTATTGAAAAACATAAAAAAAAATCGAAACATTTGGGATATTGAACACATATTAAATAGTAAAAGGGGTATTACATTAAAAAAAAAACAAATATATTTATTTCTTTATAACAGTGCAATTAAAATTTTTTATGTGCACAACATAAAATTTTAAATATTACCTATTTAGTGCAATGTTCACCAAAAAAACGGCAACAATGAGTATATTTTTTTGTTTTGTTCAAAGTAAAATTTTGCAATGCAATTTAAAATAAAAAAATATTCAAAGTTTTATTTCTTTGTAGGCGTTGAACTTGAAAACTTGAAATTGCGTTGTTTTTTGTTTCTGTTCAGGTGATAACGAATAATACAAACAAAAAAAAACATTTTATTATTTTACATTTAATTAATTTAATATTTGTGTAGTTGTTTTAGTGGTGTTTAAAAAAGTGAATTAAAGTGAATAAATCATAATTAATTAACTTAAATATAAAAAAAAAGGGTTAACAATTAATATAAAAAACATAAAAGAAAAAGTAATTGAAAAAAAAAATATGGCACCTCGTCGACGTTCTTTAAATTTTTTAACATTAAAAAACTCTTCTACAACTAATAGTGATAAAAGAAATAATAATGAAAATAAATTTTTGCATAGTGTACAAGAATATAATTCAAAGATTAAACGAAGGCAATCCCTTAAATCTAAACCATCATCAACAAAAATAGCACCAGTAGCAACAGCCGCAACATCATCAACAACAACAACAACAACAACAAATACAACATCATCAACAGCTGCAAGAGCATCAATGTTTGCATTACCATCATCATCATCATATGATAAGGTAAGTGAATTAATTTTAAACCAATTTTGGATGGATCAATTGAATTTTTATATTTATCGTAAAGAGATCGCATCGCTTCTTATCAATTGCAATAAATAGTATCACGTTTTATTTTCAATTTAATAATGGCCGGTTTTTAATATACTAAAAGTTATATGTGTGTGTGTGCATTTGTTTTTATTTTTCACCTGTTGAATGTTTTCTCTATAATAATTTAAATTATCAAATAATTTGGATTAATTTTAAGAATAATAAATTCGCTTGATGTAAATTCAAAAATCTTTACGTAGATAAACGTTATGTTTGGAAATCAACTATATTTATTTTAAATTCTTTTAAAAGCGTTGGAGGAATTTGAAATTTTGAATTTTTTTTTTCTTTATACAAACGCCTTTATTTATACTTTTATCAAGGTGGTTTTTTTGTTATGAAAATATTGGAAGCACCACAATTTAAATCTGTAATAAATTAAGAAAAATGATTAATATAAACGAATATTTCTGTATAGTTTATGTTACTCCTTTCCATAATCTTTATATAAAATATTCCATTGCTATAAATTCTAGTAAAATAATACCTTTAAAGTCAATTGATTTTGTGTAATTTCCAAATACATATGTGGAAAGAACGGAATTGATGTGGAGGGAACATTTTAAACCATCAGAACTGGCATGGTATTTATCTATTCATATATCTTTAACAAAGGCATAGTTTTTTTGGTTACTTGATCAATTTCTCTAAATCGCAACATAAATATGTCTATACAAATAAGAATAACATACAATTTTTTAATATTATTCTTTCTTATATACATTAAAATTATAATATAAATTATTTAATTTAATAATTGAACACTCTCATATATCTTTAATTACATATTATATAATATCTTATTCGCTATATATTAAATTTATTATGTTCTTTGTGTAGTTGATAATCATTCATTTGATTGAATAGATCGCGTAATATAGTACTTATTATTATAATTGTTTCAAAGTGTTTAGTGTCTACAGAAATAAGAATAATCTATATAAGTGTAATTAAGGTATATGTTCAATTATTGTGTTTATGATATGATAAAATTGAAATCAGAACATAGACGTAGATTTCATTCTCTTCCGGGAAGAGGTAATTTCATTCGTCGTTCAAATGTAAGTTGAAATAAAGTATAGTATAGTATAGTTTTTCTTTCATTAAAATTAAATGCAAATACTTTCAGCAATTATTAATTATTATTTCATTTTTTCATATAATATAATTGAAGCACAATTATAGTATATTAATTATATAGATAGAATAAAAAGCGAATTAATGAAAAATGAGTCAGTCATATTTTTAATTGTAAATTAATATAATAATACTTTTTTGTTTTTTAGTATACGAGAATGTAATAAACAAAAACATTAGTATCATTGTTTAACCACTGCTGCATTACGCATTGACGAATATTTTTCACATATATGTTATAAGAATATTAATTAATTCAATTTGAAACGGGTCTCTTTATTATATTATTTTTTTTTTTATATTTATTTAAAGAATAAGTATTATATCCATTTCTTTATTATACATAATTATAAAATCCCCATATAATAACTATAAATTTTATTAACGTTGATTCATTTCTGTAATTCGAATCTCTATGCATAAGCAGGGTCAATAGACACTAGAAATTAAAATAGTTTAACTCTTTGCAATGTATTATTTAGAATCAAAGGGTAATTATGGGGGGGAATCCAAGTGATATGAATTTTTACGTGAAAAGTCATATGGAAACAATAAAAGTAATGTCCCGAAATTTTGTCAGTAATTTGTCATGATCGTTCTAAATATTCATTAAAATTAATCGTTTTTCATAGACAATCTAGGAAGTAATTGCATTTTTTATAATGATTTTCTTTTGAAATTATATCCAAATATTATTTTATTCTAATACAGTCTTTGAAAATACCATCTCTCTATCGAATCATTCCATTCCGGTCCGATTTTTTGTATATGATTCATTAACTTATTTAATATTATCATATTTTTTTTTCTTTACAGGTAAGTTCTTCAATAAAATGTTTCAAAATAATTTTAACGGAAAGATAAGTAAGTGTTTAAAAAAAAATCTTTCCATTATTTTAGTTTTATTTAATTTAATTATTTATAAAATATTATACAAAATACAACTTAAAAGGTTTTTAAATAGTATAATCGAGATGCTATAATGCTATAGTATTTGATATAAAAGATAAAATAAGGTCATAGATATGAAAGATAAAGGAAATTCTTGAGTCGGATGAGATGAATTGATAAGAGGTAATTTTTGGTGTTGTTAAATATAATGAAAATTATAATTAAGACATGGAAAAACTCAAATAAAATCAAAAGGATTTGAAGGAACCATTATGTTTAGTTTTTATAATTATATGTTAATAAAGTCAGCTTCATGTCAATTCAGCTTACATCATTGATTTTAATAATTGGCATTGTAAGCCATTCGATTGAAAATTGGTTCAGTTTTCAACAGAATCGTTATATGTATCACAAAGAATTAATATCGGATAGATACAAAAATTGTATCCAAGGATTTTCTTTGATGAAATAATTTGAGCAATGAAACCTTTCAATATACATTTACACATAGTTTTATACCTTAATTTTAACACCCGTTTAAATTTATATTATTGCGCCCCCGGTAAACAATCGCAACGGCATCCTGAAATTACTATTGTCAATATTTTCGAAAAGCGCCCTAAATGAGAGCGTTTCCCGTTGTTTTTGTTCTAATAAAATCTTTTTTAGGGTTAACAATGATACAGAAATACAGAAGAATATAATTCTTAATAACCGCTTTTAAATTCTTTATATTCAAATAATTCTCAAATTAACGAACAATAGATTTCAGATAATTCAAATCAATCAATAATATGTTCTATATGTATATACAATTTTTCTCCAATTAACTTTAAAGTTTTATAGATATTTTATCCACTGGCACGTGTAAAAAATGGTTTATTTTAAATAATTGCAATATCAATATATACATTTACACATGGTGTTTGTTAACGAAAGTATATTTGACTCCGTTTTCAATCTGAATTACTGTATAGATAATTGAAAAAATATATGTATGATTATTTTTGCTATAGCAAAAAAGTCAATCATGGTCATGAATCCCAAATATCCCAAATAGTTTTATCAATTGTGTGGACATTTACATCAAAATATTTTAGAAATAAGTTCGTCAACGCGATTGACAAAAGCAGAATGTCAAAATAATTTATTAGAAAACCAACGAAAATGCTATCTCATAATGTGGTATATTTGTTTGGGGTTTCCGATTACATATCAAATGAATTTTTTTTTCATATATAGATCTTTGTAACTTTCCATCACTTACCATCATGTTCGTCATCATGAACATAATAATAATACATATTTTACATGTTTAAAATAAATAATATATCGCATTTACGTTACGAATTTATGTTGTTATTTTTTTAATATTTGGTACATGCGAGAGATATATAATATAAATAAGAATAAATAAATTTATTTTGCAAATGATGATGCTTGATATATATTTAGTTTTAGTTGTACTTTATATATTTATATATATATATATATAACAAAAACCGATCTCTCTGATACATATAATATATTGAAAACATAATATAATATTTTTTTTTTTTACAAAATGTTATAATAATAATAGACACGCAATAATACAGCAAAAAAAAAACAACACATCACACGGAAAACACGATAAAATGTTCCACCAAAGGCAATTGATATTTTATTATAATAAAATATATATACACATTATTAATATAATATATGGTATATATATATATAGTTAATAACATATAAATACAGGTAATAGAGGTATAATTGACATTTATACATCGTATAGTACACAGTACAAAATGTTATTGTTATATTATGTATATATGGAGGAAAAAAAATTAGTTTATGGGAAAAAATATATTTTCAAATAATAACAATAAAAATAATATAAGACAAAGAAGTTGTGAATATATAAAACAAAATTTAATTCTAAATTTGCATTAATGGGTGCAAATATAAATAAAATAGAATCGATATGCCTATAAATTGGAATTAAATCACATCAATATAATATGTTTCAAAATGTCTATATATAGTTAATTTAAATATTCTATATGTTGCTTATAGAACTCAATATTTTTTAGTTTTTAGTCATATATTAATAGACTTTTATAGGCGCAGTTTTCAAATTTGTTTTTTCACTATACTTTGATAAATTCTTTATGCGGGAGCTGAATGATTTTCTTTAGGCAGAAATAACAAATAATCATACAAAGGAAACTTCATAAGATTAGCGGTTTTACAAACTCCTATTCAATTTTATTCTTATATATGATATATATAGAGAATAAAAATACATTTTATTTGGTATATATGGTCTATATTTGTTATGATTCGTTAACTATATATACGGATAGAAAATGACAACGATCTTAATATCATAAATTTGTTCCGAAACAAATATAGATTATTTAAACTAAAAATGTACTTGACCATATGTGATTGAGCCTTAACACCCTTAAGAAATAAGGAATTTCTTCTTTAACATGAATACCTTTTAACCTTCACCAGAGGTTGTTTCCACCACAAGTTGTAACGAAACGAAAGTTGGACAGTGCTAAACTGCATTTCAAACCCGATTAATATAATATAAATTGTATTAGTAATAACAGGGGTATTATTTTATCGTGATCTGTTACCTACCTAATCCATAGATTCGTATTTTAATAGTTGCGAGAAAAAAAAAGGAACATTACAATTTACACTTTATGCAATAAACTTTCGCAATTTGATGTTTCAAAAATCTATGTCGTGTTGTAAAAATCAAATAGATTACATAGAAAACAATCAATCAATCAATCAACTATATATACGAACTTGAGAGATTAACTATAATGTGAACATTCAAAAACCATTAACATTGTTAATATATAATATTTTCTTTTCGTATTTCTGTAAATATAACTCTGTGGTGTAAATATGTAAATGTTAAAAATGCCAACCTAAAATTCTAACTAAATTTTGGGGTCGTGGGTTCGAATCCTACTGAATGCATAAAATATGTTTTGTGTTTTCGGTTATTTTTCGAATCTGAATTTTAACACAGAGTTGTATATTCCGCTTGCGGTTGGTCGTACGGCTAATTACCGACACCGTAAAATCCACAAATTAAGTAACTAACAACAGAAGGCTGTTGTTGGACGCTAAAACCAGATTGTTGGTTGTATAGCGAAAAATTTATTTATTTTTTTTTTATTTCTGTAAAAAAAAAACAAAAAAAAAAAATAAGAAAAGAAAAGAAAATCAACTGAATATATATAAATTATAAATGCTCTTGAACTTGTCCTCAATGGTTTTTATTTTCCCTATATATGTTTTTTATACAATAATAGAAAACATAAAAAAAAATTAAGATTCATTTACGTGGTTTGTAGATAAAATTATATATGTTTTTTTTTCTTTACTTTTATATATACAAAAATCATAAAATACACAAGTTACAAATGTGTATGTATATAGATTAAATATTCATAATATGTCTCATTGAAATCTGCATATACATAATAATAAATACAACAAGGTGTTTAATTCAAATTGTTTTTATATAGTCTGTTGAAAAAATAGTTTTCAAGAAAGTTTTCAAGTGTCAAATCTATTTTTTTTCCAAAGAACATCAAGATTATGGAACAGTCTCCCAGAGCTATAGTATTTTTCGCCTTCTTATGACTATCAATCATTTAAATTAATCATTTCATCCTATATCTATAAAGACTCATCCACCTAAAGCTTGGAAACTTGAACAATTGTTTGAAAACATATATGAGTTAGTTTTTCTTACTTCTATTTTCAATTTAAGTGTTTTGTTTCTCTCATATGTTTGCTTTTATTTTCACCATTTCCTAAATTAGAGTTTGGCCACCCAAAATTACTTAAATGTATTCAACACATCATAGGTTAATCACCTGATTAAGTCAATTCGTTACGGGCATCAATTTTTTTCATAGTTTTAATTGAATTCACAAAAATATATAGGTACAATACGGTTCATCTGCAGACCAGAAAATCGATGAACTTTCAATCAAACCGCAAATATATCAGAGGAATGTCTATCAAAGAATCGATAACATTATTATGATGAAACGTTTACGACATTTTTATGAAAGTCACTTTTATGTAGTGAAGGTATTGTCTTGTTCATTGGCTAATTTGACCAAAATTACGTTATGTACTCCACAAAAACAATAAAATCTGGTCGTATAGATAACGTGCGGCAATCAAAAGACATCAGATCGAAAAACTATTTTGTTAATCCTACCCTATACATTCGTTCAGCAACCGATGGCATATCTTAAGTACAAAACAATTTAAACACCTTGTTTAAATTTTAAATATCCCTAATATATTTTCAAATTTTTAAGATTCATCAAACATTATTTATTTATTTTAAACAAAAAAAAAAAGAAGAATCTCCATTGGGAATATTAATTTTTCTTAAATTGTTTTGAATTTACCTTTTTTTATTTTGCGAGATCTCTTTTTACTACTGCATTTAGATTCTATATAAATATGGTAATTTATAAAAACATATGTATATTTCTTTTCCTGCATATACCTTTAAAATATGTTTTATTTTTACTTTTTGTACTTTCACTAAATATATAATATTACAAATTATCTATTTATATATATATATTTATTTATCAATCAATCACAATATATATGTATATTTTTTTTCTCTTCTCTGTGCGTTTGTTGTGTTTGTGTGACACAATTATGTGATATAATTTACAAATTGTCGCCTATAAATTGTTAATGTAAAATTGTCATTTATAATTGCAAATTCTTGTTGTTTTGTGCAAAACACAATATAACTATATAATATAATAATATATTGTAATATATGCAATATCGGTTAAATTATTATATATGAATATATCTTCTTATATATGTTTTATGCATGCATGCATGCATTGTAACAATTTTGTGGTATAGATCATCGTATAACATATATTGTTTGTAATTTTGTATTTATTTATTTAAAATGAAAGTAAATTCAATATTTTTTTTTTTTTGGTTTTTATTATATTCCTTTTCTTCGTATTATAAAAAATAAATATAATAATAAGTAATTAAATCATAAATATAATAACAAAAAAAAAATAGATAGTGAATTTATAATTTGTATATATGTGCAATTTTATTATTTATTTGCAATTTTTTCACTTTGATTTTTTTTTTTTTAATATGGAATTCAAAAAATAATAGTAATGTAGTTGGGTTATTTTACCTTTATTATTCTTTATTACACATTGCTTTATAATTTTTTATTAAAAATTTTTTATTTACTTAGAATTAAAAATAAGAATAAAACCCTTTTCATCTTCGTATCTGTAAAAAAACATATTGGCAATGTAGGTAAATTCTAAACCAGCTTCATTGCTTTCTTATTGTTTCAATTCATTTTTTGCAATATATTTCCATATTTGTATTTATATCCTTATGCATGATTCCTTAGAATTTACCTGCATTACACAAAAAACGATCACTAGTTTTACGACCAAAAAGGAATATTTTTCATATACAAAAACCCATGAAATCCCATAAAAGTATATATAAATATTAAAATTTCATCAACTATTAATTGATTGTATTTTGAAAATCAAATGTCAAATAATTTCAATTTTATTTTATATGCTTTTTATATTCATACATTTTTTTTTGTTTAATTTTTATCATCGCAATAAAATGCATAAATTATAAAATGTTTTGATTTATACACGTTTTGTAATATTTTGTCTAATCAATAAAAATATAAATTTAAAAGCGAGTTATTAACAAATATTAAATTTTATTTTGACTTACCTCCATTTGGATTTTTGAAATAAATAAAAAGAAACGAAAAACAAAACGTGATAACGATTGTTAATGTTATGTGTAATAAAATACTATACACTATATTGGGATATACACGCGAAACTTGTGCAAATATATAAGAAAAAGTATAATTAAAAAACAAAATAAAATATCATAATCATAATATATTTAATATAATTAATAATAAAAAATAAATATAATTTTTTGCCATTTAATATTTATTAAATTGATAATAAAACCTAATTTATTCATCACTATATTATTACAAATTAAATTTTATGATATGATTATCATTAATTAGCTGTCGAAATAAAGCAAATAAAATAATTGTTTAATTGTTTTTAAAAAAAAAAATAAAAGAAATTTATCCTCGTTGAAATTTTCGTATTGCGGGCGTTTTTTTTTTCTTTTAAAATAATTTAGACAATTTATTCTCATTTATATTTGTGACAAAAATGTTTGTAATAAATTACATAAAATATGAATGTTTGTCCCTTTTTTTTTTAGTGTGGTTGTCCCAATTCAAACGGTATTTAATCAAATAAGGAATAAGTGAAACTGTAATCTTTAATAACTCAAGAACCAATGGATGAATCTGACTGAAAATTTGCATAGTTATAGATTACGGGCGCTGAATCCATTGAAATATCTTGATTTCAGCCAGATTCATCCAATAGTTTTTGAGTTATGACCAATGGTTTTTGAGTTTATTAAAGATTTTCTAAAATAACTATACCATCTTTTATCAATCACCAAGTGAATGTGAATCAATTATAAAAAATAGGAAATTGAATAGGTCAAACGATTACTGAATTAACTATGTAGATACAGAAACAGAATATACATTTAACTATAAGAATGCTGTGCATAGTTGATTGAGGAAAGGTGACGTTAATCGATAAATTAACTAACTACCACCAAAACTTTTCGTATTCTAATAATCGTAATAATCATCACTGAGGATATAAATATAGTAATCCTTTTCTTTGTTTGATGGCCGTGGATTGTTTTTGGTGGTTCATCATGTGACAAATATAGAGATGTGATAAAATTCTTCTTTTTTTTTTTTTTGTTAACATTCAATAGTATCTTTTATGAGGACAAATGCGTAAAAAAAAATTGTAAACGGCAAGATAAGATAAGAAGACACGTTGTCATAATCGAAATTAAATTGTTTTCCTTATTTAAACTGAGATAATCAAATATTTAGCTAATGTTGCTGCGTATACAGCATTTAAATCTAACCATAAATTTGTCAACAAAAAGTAACACAAATAAATTATGATACCTGTTTAACTTTAATGAATCCAATTTATATAGGTTTTAGACAAATTATTATTAGCTATACATATAAAATTATTAAAAAAATCTTATCTACCTGCGTACCATAATCTATATTCTGAATATTCTCTTTCGTATATCATATATATACAAAAAAAAATTTTTTTACACGCATATTTCTATGTTTTGATCAATAATTTATAACAAATTGAGATCGTCAAATGTACCGCAAATTAAACTTGAATATTTATATTTGAATAATCATATATACAAAAATACCATATTTCTATATAAAACTTTAAAGTTAAATTATGAAAATACCTGTAATAAAATATATACTATATATTTTATTGTTATTTATATGTATTTTGTGTATATTGAATAGAATTGTATATTAACAACATTGTAATTTGTATAATATTATACATAAAACAACGACGACGATGATGATGATGATGATCATCATGATCATTTGGATGTGATTTGTATGTGATGGGGACTGTGTTGGGGATAATATTATAATATATATATATATATATATATATATAATATAACTCTATATACAGATGAATGGTATATTATTGATAGATATATTCACGGGTTTATTGAAATAAAGTGTTATATTTTTCAGTATTAATATTATTCTTTAACCGTATAGTTGCGTTTTACGATGATGTGTAATTATACTATTATATGATAGTGGAATGAATAATATTTACGTGCGGTCAATTGAATCCACATACATTCGTTTAATTGTCGTTTGATTGTAATTTTTTGCTTACCTACTTTTCTATCTATAGTATATATTTATATGTTCATGTATTATATTATTAGAAACATTTAATTGTTTTATATGTTGCTATTTATGCGTGTAAAAAACAATTTTTTATATATATGTTTATAAAAAAAAAAATTATTATAATGTTTTGTAATTAATCGTGAATTCTCCATTGGACTGTATAGTTTACTATGCCGTATTTATAATGGAATAGTATTTTATTGATATATCATGGATAGTTTTTTTTTTTTTTTTGTAATTGGTGATGGTGGCTATAAAGAAAGTTTATTTATATGTTTGTATTTTTTTTAGTTAATAGAATTAAATAATTAATATTTATTTAATAGTGATTTTTTTTTTGTTGCATCGCGTTTATTGAATTGTGTATATTTTATTTAAAATTCTACAAATAATCTATATATATTGAATGAATAATTAACTAAAAAATTTAATTGTTGTGTAATTTTTGTAAACACAACAAAAATCTAATTTTAATCATTTATATTGTGTGTGCGTTTATTTTTTTTTATTTGTGACTTTAGTTTACGTTTTTATTTTATGTTTTTAGTGCCTATATATACATATAAATATTGAGATGAAGTTTATAAAATTTAAATTCAAATTAAATTGTATGTGAATTGTTTTTCTTTTTTTGGGTATATACAATTTTTTTATTAGAAATAAAATGATTTGTGTGATTTTTTTTTCTGTTTATTTAAATATCCTAAAGTCCTAAACAGCTTAGTGAATATAGAAAATCATAATCATGATCAATATAATATCAATATAAAATCTCGATTCAAATAAAAAATATCTAGTATAATAGGATGAGTATATTTTGGCATCGGATTAAATAAATCCATCAAATTTGTTATGTGATAAATAACTATAGAACTTTGGTAGAGTTATCAATTTTCTCTATATAGAATATTTGTACATCTAACTAAAAAAAAAATCTTTCTTGAATGCTTACAATTTGAAATTATTCCCGATACATAATTTTCCTATATATAGAACATATTACGATAAAGTTTGGTACTATATTATTATATAGTTTTTCTACAGTACCAAAAAAAATTTTAATTTAAAAATTCTTAAAAAAATTACATTAATTTTGTATTTCTGGTTTCAAAAGCTTTAAAAGCGTTAATTGAAAAAACAAATAATTATAATATTCGCGGATACAACTATATATATATTTAACACCATTTCCCAAACCATTTCCTAATCGTATCTGTAAATAATATGCAATATATGAAATTTCTTCATCCTATTCACCTGAATATAAAAATTAATCTATATATAAAAGCATAAAACTAATTTAAATAATGAATAAATAAAATGCAGAATGGAAAATAATAAATATAATAAAAAAAAAAACTCATTTTTATAAATTTTTAGAAAGGATTTGATTTTTTTTTATATATAATTTGTTCCTTGACTAAAAACGATGACCTTTATCTTTATTTATGTATCAATATATAACAACTATATTATTTGTATATATTTGAAATTAATTCGATATAAATAATTAATTTTCATATATTCAGTATATTAATAAAAAAAAAAATTGGTTCACTATGACTCTTTGTATAATTAAAATCAAAACTCCACGATTGCAAAATTATTGAAATTATTATGATAATGTATGTGTTTCGAGGATATGAATTCGTGGATTAAATCTACCTTTTTTTTATACAATGTTAATTGGTAAATATTATATTGCTTTGTTTTATCAAATTCTTGAATTGATGGTATATTCATTCAAGAAAATTCTTTTCACATTTAAATCATTTTCAATAAGATGTGCAAAAGAATCAACGTTTATGAGGTTGTTAAATTTGTTAAAATTGCGAAACAAAAAAAAAACGATCGCTAATTTACTCGGAAATTTTTGTTTATGACTTCCATATAAATACAATTTATATATCTATGCAATTTCTGCTGTCCATCAAATATACAAATCATTTTAAATCATTACAAAAATATACTTATATGTAAATTAGAACAAAATTCTATATAGGAAAAATATTATTATTTAAAGTAAAATAACAAAATGGTTTTTAAATTGTTGACACACGCGATATATTCATTCTTTATAATTTCATATCATTCATAATAATTATAATTATATGAATATTACCTTTTAATTTTTTTTTTTTTGAATAATTTTAAATGTATTGTTAAAATAAAAGAAATGAATATCATATAGAAATGAAAAAATTATCATAAAATATGAATTAAAATATATCGAGAATTTAAATATATAATATTAAATATTAGATATATAAAGTTATGTAAACAAAAGAAATGTTTTTAAAAATTTATAAATTTAATCTTAATGAATATATACTCGTTTTATGATATATTATTTTGTGGTTTTTTTTTTTAATTATATGTCTATCGTGTGTTTTGTTCACGGATAGGTCAACAACATAAAACAATTTAAAGATATATAAATAATTAATTTTTTTTTGTATTCGGTTGGTTATTTAATTTACTATATCACATATACGTACAAAATTAACTGTTTTGTATATATACAAAAATATATGGTATAATGACACTGATTTTGAATAATAATTTTAATATTTTTGTTAAAAAAGTATCTTTTCGTTGTTGTGTTTCGAGATATAGAGAATTATGTTATGTGTCATGATATTTGTATGATTTCGTAGAATGTATATAGTTTCCAAATTCAAATGTATATGTAGATGCATTATTGCGGAATATTGACCAAAAATTCGTTGGGAATTATATTTATATACGATGAAACAAATATTTACTTTGAAAACTTTCTGTTGTTGATTGCAATTGTGGGTCCTTTTAATATTCCCGACCGTTCAATTCTTTTCATTCTCATTAGTTACTTCTAAACGGATACAATTTCCGTCAGAATTGCTTTTTTTCTATTCTAAACTGATCCTTTTTCCTTCAAATTTCCTTAACTTTCTGCCCCAAAATTCTTCATAATTTTTTAGAGTCTTTATAGATTTCTTATACTTAAATGCGGTTGCAATGCCCGCATTGTTATATGCCCGCCGTTGCTTTTCTGCGTATATTGCATTTTAGCATATTTAATTATTGTTTATTTTTTTTCTTTTTCATTATGTAAATACATTAGTTAGCATTTTTAATTATTTATAAGAGAATATTTAATTAAATTTAATCAATGTTTTATAAATACAACGAAGATTAAATGATTTATATATATCATTAATATAGTGTAAATTAATAAAAGAACAAAGTTAATTAATTAATATATAGACAAATTTTCTAAATGAAAAAAAAAACCATTCCAAATTTCTTTTATTTGACAATTTAATTGCAATTTATGAATTATAATTTATTAAATAACCAAAAAATAAAAAAATGCACGACTTATAACAGACGATTTGGATTCGACCAGCGTATTCTGTTTTTGGTTTTAAAATCAGTTGTTTCCTTTAGAGTATTTCTCGGTAATTATTTGTATATGCTTAACTGGATGAGGAAAGTATCTCGGCATGAAATTCAGATTTGAAATTCAAATAGAAAATCAGACAAATGTAACATATTTTTAAATCGGCATTAGAATTCAATAACTTTATTTGATTAGAATTTATGATTTAATCTCATTGGAATTTTCTTATAAGAAATGTACTAATCTTTAAAATGCATTTGACAAACAATCTTTAGAGGAATTTTTTTATAGAATAATCTGCATTCATTTGCATAAGAATTTTCGTGTAATAAACTAATTTTCCATATATAATAGATAACAAAAAACCATATAATGGGAAATCATCAATTCCATATAATGTATAATATATTTACGATCATCGATAAATCCATCACTCTATAATTAATCATTCGAGAGGAATACGATCAGATTAATAAAACCATATCAAGATAACTTTATGTGAAATATTCGTAAAGATTTAATACCTCTTAAATAATGTTATTAAATATAATTTTCCAACAATAATCATTCAAATCATAACCAAAAAAAATATTTTAATGAAAATTTTGGAAAAACTATATTGAAATATAAACCGTTCAACTTTTAGTTCAAACAGAGATTCTTTATAAATGTTTTTGCTGATATATGGATCTAAAATGTTAAAATATTTGAATTTGATTAATTTGTATATAATAGAACAGAAAATATTATTATTATCTAAATAACTAACTAACTAACGTTCATTTGAAATATGGTGCGTGATATACAAATAATAATTTTTGTTTTCATATATACAAATATAAATAGATAATAAAATATAATTAAATTATATAATAACAAAAATCATTTCCTTTTATTTTTATAAACAACGTTGTATATGTTTATAAATATTTTTATTTTTTAATAACAAACCATTCAACTACGGTATTTAATTTATACCTATATATATTTACAGATATAGATAATGATATGCCAAACGAGCAAACGTTTTTTTTTTGTTTTTTTGCTTCTCATTTTAATAATTCTATCGGTATAATATACAAAAACATTCACTTTAATTACTCCACACATTTTTATAGTTATATTTAATAATAATAATTTGTATACTAGCTGTATATATATTTTAAATATTACAAATACACAGAGCGAAATGCAAAAAAATATGTACATATATGTAATATACAAAAATTAATCTAAAAAAAAATCTAATCAAAATCTATAATATAATACATAGATTGATTAATAAACAAAAAAAAAAAAAGTGTGTTGTATACCTTGAACTGATTAATTAAAAGAAATGTTTCTCATATTATTATTATTATGATTATTATTATAATTATTATCATTATTAATATTAACAAATAATTATATTAATGATGAATGAAAACGTATATATACGATACTATAATAATAATAATAATAATGATTATATGTGAGCAATTTTGTAAACAAATGGATATATAGTATCGCAAGCATATACAATATATAAGAAGAAATATTTAAATTATATCGTGTTTTAATTTTTTTTTAAATATTTTTCATCTCTTAAGTCAGTCCACATATTGATAGATTAAATTTTTATACGTATATATATAATTTAAAATACAACAGTTATTTATATGTATATAGAGATAGAGAAGACATAGCACATATAAATATTAATAATTTATATACTGTGTATATATAATTTGCATATCAAACGCATATGTTTTATATATAAGGTATTTGTGTATAGTAATTAAGGTATAGAAGAAAAAAAAATACTATTCATTTACGCTAATATACAATCTTTAATACATATTGGTGTTGTATAAGAAAATGATTCGATATTTCTTGCTGTATTTTTATTTCTGAATTTATACTGTTCGATATGTTCCATAGCTGGTATAAATTGATACGTGTGATTGGTTAATTGAGTGCGTTCATCAGATTTTTGGTTAATGAATGGAAGTAACTGTTTTTTTTTTAATATTCATTATTATTGTTCAAATTTAACTGAACAATACTCTGATAAAATTTTATTTTCTTTAAGAATGACAATTGAAAGTGGTCAGACTGAGTTGAGTTCAAACATAATATTGTAGATTACCGGAATTGATAGAATTTTCAATATGACCATTTTAAATTCTCCTGTTGTCATTGTCATATCGTCAAGGCGTCAAAAGATCACCAGTTTTTTTTTCCGAAAATTAATCGATTATCATATCATCAATATTTGGGTATGAATAAATATAGAAAAATGCTTAAAATGTTATTTGACAAAATCATATCTATATATATATTATTATATCAATAAAATATAAATAATTTTTAGTTTATTGTTATTTATATATAGTATAGAAGAAGATGAAGAGAAGAATAAGATGAAAAAAAAAACGGTTTTTTTGGTTTATTATATAAAACTTTATTTTATTGAAACAAATTATGATATTTAGCTTTAAAAAAAAATTAAATAATTAACAATTTAAAACAAAATATCGTATGTTACCTTATGTTGAAATGGAATCTGAAGCGTCATTTTACAAAAAAAAATAGGTCATATTAAATACAAAAACGATATGGATTAAGGCTGACTTTGTGTAGAGTAGATTGTTCAAATGCTAATATAATTTACAACAAAAAAAAAATGATAGTAAAGAAATTTATGAAAATGATAGTTATGAAATTTTCTATATAATATATATGTTTCTATAAAGATCCACTTTACATGTATATTCACCAAAATCGCATTATTCTTGTTTTTTTTTTGGGTAAATAGACGTCGTAAATGAATTTGGCCGAAAAGGATCCTATACAAAATCTAACATTCTATTACAATTTGAAAAATAAATAAAAAAAAACAGTGAACATTTGTATTGAATTGACCATATCAATTGTTTTCAAAGCAAGGCTAGGTTTTCACGGATCTACGAATGTAAAATACGAAATCAACTTTATTTTTAAGATGCAATAAAAAAGAACCATATACTATTCAATACCACCCATAGACATTTTGTTTACATACATTATAAATTCATTTATGCAATAAAGAATTTTATTATACACATCTTTGTCAATGCGTTTTGTATATATTTACCAACCAAATTGTAGATATTTAAAATTAATTCAGAATACGATTTATGCTTAAAAGACGAGAATAGCAAAAAAAAAATGTAGGTGTGATGTTATGTTATATAATCTCATAATAATGAATGAATATATTAAAAATTGTCTTTTTATTTGCATTATACGACGATTTGTGGTTCTATTTTTTTTTTTTTTGCGATATTTTTTGTATTTTTTGTTTTTTTTTTCATATTCTCATCAAAGTGAAGTTTATAAAATAACTTTATTTATGTGTTTACCTATAAAAAATATATTTAAAAATCACCTTTTTTTGTTTTTGGTTTCAAAATAATCAAACATTTATATATATATATATATAGAATTAATTATTGACATACATTTTATGTTTAAAAATATAATCTAGAGAAAGTATATTTTGAATATAGAAACTAAATTTTATTAGTGTATATAGGATAAAGTTACTGTTTTTATTACATCTTTATTATATTCTTTAAGCTTTAGTATACTATTGTAAAGTGAATTCCATAAATAAATAACAAATACAAATATACCTTTGTCTTAATAAGATCGCTTTCATATTCAGAATCTTTACAAACACTTTAAATTCTTAGTTTCTTTTTACCATTATATGGATACGATTTGACTAAATGTCTAAATATTTATCGATCTATTCCAGGGGAATTTGGTAATATTAATAGTAATCTTTTATTTATTTACCTATTTCTTCTTGCCGTGAAATGATACTTGAAAAAGTTATATATATATATATAATTTATTGAACGGTAAGTTTTTAGGGGTTCGATTTACTATTAGGTCGAGATCGATTATTGAACGAATAAATCTATATAATCAATCATCAGGCGCCGGTAATTATCAATTTTTGAAAATTTTCCAATTTGTTGATAATTTAAAATACTAAAATCATATATACTTTTTATTATCTATAAAATCTTCTTATTAATTTATAGTCTAATGAAGACCAACAACCACCGACCTTGTTCTCAATCTTCATAACCATATATTTAACACATTAACACATATTTATGATGTTGTCTGACTATTCTTATAATATTCTTAATATTGTATATATATATATATAGAAATGAATGAGAATGCGACGACGACGACGACCTGTTTTTGCTATTCTTTATTTATTATATACCTATACATTTTCTTATATAAGTACATAAAAATAATTAGAATTGTTTTTTTATATTAGTTTTTATTTATTTTATATTTATATCTTCTTTTATTTTTCTTCATTCTAATTCTATATATGTTGTATAAAGTAACTGCAGCAGGTATGAATATCCATATAAATCGGCTATACATACATTTGATATGATCGCAAATAAATAAATATTTGTAATTTGTATATATATAACCAATTATAAGAGTTGATTTGCATAGAATTTATGTGATCTCATCTAACTTATACTAAATCAAAGCGAATGAATTTATCTGATGAATATCATCAACAATTTATGCGTAATTGAATTTTCTTGAAATTTGTCTTAAGACGACTGAAATATTATTATCATCATACTATATACAGCAAATCTATGGGATAATCATGAGAAAATATGAGTTTATATGTGATGAAAATTGCTCGGAAGAAGAATTAAATGATTATATATTAAACAAAAATTGGTATAATCGTATCGGGTTCGGGGTTCACGGAAAATGCTTTTATAGAAGAAAGAAATCGATTGAGAACAGAAACAGAATAGACACAGTAATAAGAAAATTTCTGAACGAAAAATTGTCATTAATTATAAAATTAGCAATTGCTGTTATTGGCTTAATCATGTGTATTGTTTGTTATACTATTCCCCCAACTATACAAAATTACATTATCTAAACATGGGAAAATAGACTTTTAATGGACACCTTTTATCTAGAAAGAACTCCAGTTGGAAAGAACTTCTTCAATGCTTCAATCACCGGGTTTTTGTACATACTTTATCAATCACATTTAAAAAATTCACTTTAATAAATACGAATATATAGATAAAAATTAAATCACTATAAATAACAATAATCTATAATCTATATACGCATGTAATCAAAATAAATAAATATATGCAATTCAAGTATTGTATATTACGTGTAAATTTAAAATCATATATATGTAATATTACGCATAGCATATATATAAGGTTGTTTTTTTTTATGCTCATACAGATAAATTATAATTACATGAATATATATTTAATAATATACAAAAAACAAGAAACAAGAATATTGTATAATATATAGGTGAATAGAGCGTAGATAAATACAAATTAGATTTTTTAATGCACATATTTAAGATTTGAATTGATTGAAAAAATAAAACCATTCATTTATAATAAATATATGTATTATATATGGTATATGCATATATGGACGCGTGAATGGAATGTAGTTTTGTATAAAATAAATATGATTATGCTTACCTATTTATAAAATTTATATACTATTTACAACGATAATATAATTATACGAAGATAGGAAAATTCAAACACTATGCTTCGTAAATCTAAAATCAGAGCTTTGAGATTTCTGATTGTAATGAAAAGAGATGGTAACAATCATTTTAATTTATTTATTTATATAGCTATCGAATATCATTTGGATGTTACGTTTTTTTTTGTTTTGTGCTTTTTTTGTTGGTGTTTTCTATTTTTTCGTATAAATACATTATATTTAAAATACGATCCATTTGTTGAGCAAAATTATTTTTTTTTTCTTTTTATCTATAAAATATTATGTATGCATATATATATATATATATATATATATATATATATATATATATATATATATAACTTGTCTTATTTTTAGCCAATAAAATAACTACTTATAAACGATATATAGATAAACTGTGATATTTATATATACAACAAATATTATATATACACCAAAATTATTGTTGGTTTTTTTGGTATATATAAAATAGAAGATAGAAAACTAAAAATTATTTTGGTAATAAAATTCAAATAATGTTTTTTTTTTTGTTTTCTGGTTTTTTTGTTGTCTATTTTTAGATCGTCGACTTATTTTTTCGTATATAACTTTAAAATAAAAATACAATCCATTTTTCTAGCAAAATTAAATATTTCTTTTCTTTTTGGATATAAATATAAAATCTATTTGATATATATACAGATAACCCTTCATTGAACGAGCTGTGTATTACATGACTTTTTAATTTTTTTTATATAGGAAACAACCTTTTTCAACGATTTTTTGTATTTTTTCATTCCTTGAAAAATCTGAAAATAAAGTGTTAACTGTATATCATATTTACTTACATCGCAACACTTATTTTGCTATTATTTTGTTTTATTTTTTGTTATTCTGTTTTGGTTTCATTTGTTGTTGGCTATTTTTAGCCAATAAAATAACTACTTATAAACGATATATATATAAAATGTGATATTTATATATATAGCAAAATTATTGTTGGTTTTTTGGTATATAGAAAAGTAAAAACTATATTGGTATGAAATATCAAATTATGTTTTTTTTTTATTTTCTGCTTTTTTTGTTGGTGTTTTTATTTCGTATATATTCGTATATACACCTTATATTTAAAATACGATCCATTTGTATTTTTTTTCAATAATTTTTTTTTCTTTTTCTATATAAATATAAAATATTATGTATGTATATATATATATATTATTCATTGCTCTTATAATTTTTTTATTTAGTTATATTTTTTATTATTCTGTTTTGGCTTTATTTGTTGTTGTTGCTGTTGTCTTATTTTTAGCTAATAAAATAACTACTTATAAATCACCTAAAAAAAACAAAATATTTATATATACAACAAATATTATATATACACCAAAATTATTGTTGGTTTTTTGATATATAGAAAAGTAAAAACTATTTTGGTATGATAAATCAAATGTTTTTTTTTCATGTTATACAGTTATCATGATACGCAATATATGATTTTTTCTTCTGGATATTTTTTTTTAATAAATTTTATATACACATATGTAACTAAACAAATTAAATATTTCCTTTTATGAGGATCTATATGAAATATGATTGTGAAAATATACTCCATCATTTACAAATATTATTTAGCCGATTTTAATACCATATTGAATGATTTTTTTTTTTGCAATCTAATTTATAACAGGATGAATTATTATTATTATTCTTATTATAGTGTTATTCTCATTATTAGCATTATAAACATTATTGATATTAATATTATTATCATCAATATTTAATTTCCTTTAATAAATTTATGCTAAATTAAAAAAGGAACGTAAATTTTTTCCATGTAACGAAAAAAAATGTATGAACATTTCAAACGTCTTGAAATGTGTTATTGTTAATCCAATTTTCAAAGGCCAGTATTCGTAGCTGTTATCGTTTCAAATATACAAGATTAGATCTTTTTTATATTGGATATTTTTATATATATCAAAAAACAAAAACAAAAACCAAATGCCAAGACAAAAAATGAAAAATAAAAGCAACAAATAAAATACAATAAATAAAACTGAATAACAAAAAATAAAACAAAATAATAGCAAAATAAGTGTTGCGATGTAAGTAAATATGATATACAGTTAACACTTTATTTTCAGATTTTTCAAGGGAATGAAAAAATACAAAAAATCGTTTTTGTAAATAAAAAAAATTAAAAAGTCATGTAATACACAGCTCGTTCAATGAAGGGTTATCTGTATATATATCAAATAGATTTTATATTTATATCCAAAAAGAAAAGAAATATTTAATTTTGCTATAAAAATGGATTGTATTTTTATTTTAAAGTTATATACGAAAAAATAAGTCGACGATCTAAAAATAGACAACAAAAAAACCAGAAAACAAAAAAAAAACATTATTTGATTTTTATTAACAAAATAATTTTTACTTTTCTATCTTCTATTTTATATATACCAAAAAACCAACAATAATTTTGGTGTATATATAATATTTGTTGTATATATATATATATATCGTTTATAAGTAGTTATTTTATTGGCTAAAAATAAGACAACAACAACAACAAATAAAACCAAAACAGAATAACAAAAAATATAACAAAATACAAAAATTATAACAACAATGAAGCATATCTAAGAATAAGAATATAAAAAAAAATCAACCTGGTACATGCATACATAATATTTTAATATATTTATAATAATATATTTATATACAAAAAGAAAAATAAAATTTAATTTGTACTACAAACAGGGCAGTTTTAGACCATTTATGCGCCTGGCTGAATTATTAAAATAAAGCGCCCTGAAATATGACAAGAAAAACCTATTAATTTATTTTTTGCGCTTCAAAATCAAAACATAAGGTATGTCCCACAAGGAGCTCTAGGAAAATCTGGCAAGCATAAGTTTAATTTATCAGTTCTCTGTCCGTAGTTCTTTGTTCCAGAAATTTTCTCTAGAACTCTAAGAATTTGCTTTATTATTTAAAATATCTGATCGTTTTCAGCGCCCCTAGGCAACGGCGTGTGGTTCGTTCGTACCAATATCTTGTATGTTGTGGCGGCCCTGACTACAAATGGATCGTATTTTAAATATAATGTATTTAATATATACGAAAAAATAGAAAACACCAACAAAAAAAGCACAAAACAAAAAAAAACGTAATATCCAAATGATATTGTGATGCATGCGATAGCTATATAAATAAATAAATTAAAATGATTGTTACCATCTCTTTTCATTTCAATCAGAAAGCTCAAAGCTCTGATTTGAAATTTACGAAGCATAATTTGTTAATTTTCGTATCTTTAAATAATTATATTATCGTTGCTATTTATATATAGAAATATTAAAATATACTAAATAAGTATCACTATATTATGTATGTCTATATAGTATTTTGATTACTTTATCTTTAAATGTTCACGGTTTATTATCTATGTATATAAATAAATTATATACATATATATTGTTTAAATCTGGTACATCATTAAATCAATTTCTGTATTTGTGTATATATATATGTACATTTGTATGTAAAACCGTAAAACATAAAAAGAAGATGTGTTTATTTGGTTTTTGTTTACAAATAGTAGTTTTTCTTTCCATTACTTTACTACCTTCTATATATATATGTACACGTTTATTAAGGTATATATAAAATGATAAAATGCATATATGCACTTTTGAACAGGTTAAATGACAATATAACCACGTTTCAAATTTATTGCATTCGATATATACAATCCATTATTATATGGTATTTGTTATAGGTTATTATATCTATACATATTATATCTTATTATAACTGTTTCAAATATATATTAATTTCAATTAATATTCCATTCAATATCTATATATAGCGATAATTATATATTATTTAAGGTTGCCTATATGGGAAATGGTTAATATATATTAATATGGAAATCCGGTATACTCGGCAACGACGACACATATATCATATGTTCAATATAGAAAAAAAAAGCCAATATTCCATTTGTATCAAATACAAATAATAATAATAATAAACATCATTCAAATTAAAAATAAGTAGAATAAATTCGTAAAATGTACGTATTTTTTTTTAATTTATAACTATACCTATATTCTATATATGAAAAAAAATAAATATGAATTATACACGCAGCACGACGAGTATATATGTATTATAACGTTAATTGTTGTTGAAAAAGTGATAGTCTGACATATCAAACATATATAAAAATATAATGTATATAATGTAACAGAAATTGTACAATGAAAAGTTCATTTACATTTATTATGATCCTATAAAAATAAATTTTTCAATATGTCATTGTAAAAATAATGAAGGTATATATATAGTAATTACAGCTATGGTGCCGAAGCAAGGGGTTTTTAAAGGTTATACACCAGTCCAATTTAGTTCAATTTATTTAGATATTATGATTTGGGTTTAAGGAATTACTAATAACATCGATTACATAGTTCTTGACAGATATTCGAATGAAATTTTTCATTCTTTTTTTCATATATTCATAAGACACAATATTGTTCGGCATCGAATGGTTTATTTACCTTTTTTTTTGGTTACTTTCTATTCCAGCAAGTCTTTTGATTCTATAATATCTGATATCAAATCCAAATACTGATCCCGAGAACAATTCCACTTAATTGGTCTAAATTCAATCTAAATGTTGAAATCATCAGATTGTTCAGACAATTGTATTATATAAATCCATCGTTTAATTTACTCTAAATCTATTATTACCTGTGTGTGTGTTGTACATAAAGAAAAACGTATGGTTATTAAATATAAAGCGTAATAATTAGATATGGTTTTATTGTCTATAATAGCTATTGTTTTTAAAGTAATATATGCACCGTTAAATTAATTGAGATTACTGTAATATTAAACCAAATCCCTATATTAGCTCTAATATTAACGAGAGATATTGATATTCAAATGTGCGTTTATAAATATTGATTATATTTATTAAAGTGTTGTCAGTAAAAAATATCAGAGGTAAAAATATAGTCAATTTTGGAAAACCTCGCACGGAAGGAATCATTGTTTTATTGTCAATTTATTTCAATATATTCATAAATGTAACAAAAAAATTATCACAAATGATTGCAAAAAAACGTATATTTATTATATAAAAAAAAACAATTACAATTTAATTTGAATTCAAAATTGTGTTTTTTTTCTTCTTGCAATTTGCGAATAGAACTTTGAAAAATAATTTAAATTTGTTATTTGAATTAAAAAAAAAAATAAAAGTGCAACAAACAAATTAAAAAAAAAACTAAAAAAATGAATAAAATAAAATTATTAATTGTACCTGATCAAAAGGATTTTGATAAAATGTTAACAACAAAAATTAAAAAATTTAATAGTGAACGTAATTTATTTTTTTCAAATCTTTATAATACAAATACAAATAATAATAATAAAAATAGTGAAAATAATGAAAATTTAAATAATTATAAAAATAATAATATTTTTAATAATAATTATTATTATTATTGTGATAGTACAAATGATTTATTTACACAAAATAATAATGATGGTAATAATAATAATAATAATAATAACGATAAAGATAACAATGAAATGAACAATAATATTAATAGTAATTATAATAATCAAAATCAAAATCAAAATCTTAATGCTAAGGAAATTAAATTAAGTAAAATTGAACGTACAAAAACATTTCTTCTTGGTGGATTTCTAAAGCGATGTAAAAGTTCAAAAGATATTTATCATCAACGACAAAATGATCAACCACAACAGCAACAGCAACAGCAATCGCAACAAAATGATAATGAAGAAGTTATACGAAATTCAACAACATATAAAAATTTAGATGATTTTGAGAAAAACTATTTATTTTCATCAAATCGTAAAAATATTGTAAAAGAATTACGTAAGAATTTCGAAAGTGGTGATTCTCAAAAATCAACTAATATTAATATTATTAATAATAATAACACCAATGATAATAACAATAATATTAATAATAATAAAATTGCAACGCCATTTGAAAAATGTCAATTTTCTGCAAATGATTTACAAAAACGTTTGAGTTTACGTGAAAATTCAATCAATATTTCCGATGCAAAAGAAAACATTCATCATAATGATAATAATAATAATAATTGTAATCTTGTGAGTAAACCACCAAAACCACGTAAACCTATTTCTTTAATACAACGTCATTCATTTTATTTACCACAGAATAATTATCAACAACGACATCAACAGGAACACGAACATGAACAACAAGAAAATCGTCAATCATTTAATTCTCTTGATTATAATATAAATAATAATAATTTTGAATTTGATAATAATTCAAAAAATATTTATAAAAATTTAATGAGAGATGAAAATCTTATAAAATCAGTTAATAATTTATCATCAATTCATAAATATGGTAGTTATAATACATATAATAAATGTGACCAAAATATTATAAATATTAATAATAATATGAATAATAATAATGGTGATAATAATCGTAATAGTATTTATGATAATGATAATGAATTGATTAGAATTGCTAATAAAAATCTAATAAACAGTAGTTTAAAAAATATTATTGATGAAAATAATTTATATCAATTATATATGCAAACTGAAACGATATCTGATTTATATCGTCACAGTAATAATAATCTTAATAATAATAATAATAATAATAGTCGAATTCGAAAGTGTAATAGCGTTAATAAAATCGATTTAGATATATTAAAAAGTGAACTGGATGATTTTGTTGATCCACAATGGCGTTCATCAACACATTTTAATTTTGGTTTTCGTTCACATCGCGGTTATGGCATAAAAAAGGTATTTATGATTATTGATTTATTTTTTATTTTTTTTTTTGGGTATTTGAATCGCACTACACTCGGTCGATATACAAATTTTTTGTGTCAGTATAATGATCTATAATTGATTTAAATGCTGTTTAGCAGTAAGCATGAACATGTTCATGTTTTGAATTTATTAAAAAAAAAATTTCGGGATTTTCCTTTAGTATCGGAGTCCTGTACAATAGAAATCAAACAGAACAGAAACTGAAAAGGAAAGTTCATTGTGTTTCTGTTAAATGTGTTTCTGTTTCTGAGTAAAAAATAAACGAAAAAATTAGCGTTTTCTGTTCGACAGAATTTCTATAGCAGAAACAACAACAGAATCGAATTCCAAATCTTTATTGAATTCTGTTACTGTTTCTGTTCCTGTTTCGTAGAGGCTAAACTCTGAATCCTTTAATTGTGTGGTGACTATAAAAGTGATGGGTGGTGTGGGAGGATAAAATTAATAATAAAATTTGGAAAGTTTAAAGTTTCGTTGTAAATACAATTTTATCTATTATTTATCTATAATTTATTTAATTTACTTGATTTATTTCAATTTATTTATTTATTAATTTATGATGACAAAAGCAAAAAATTAAAAAAAAAATCTTTTCAACTCATCATTATTACAAACGAAATTAAAATAAATCATTTTGTCATCAATGCAAAATGACATATCAAATTTATTTTATGTCTGTTGTTGAACAAATGAATATTTATTTTATTGCTATGTTTAGGGTGTTCAAGAACCATGAATATATATATTTTTGTATTTGAATATAAATATACGAAGAGTAAAATATTATTGTATATAATATTTAAATGTAATTTATATTTGAATATGTTAATTATAAATCGCAATGAATACATAATACTATCCAAAAACATTTTTCAAATGATATTCTGGTGTCATATAAATGAATTACAACATTGTTTTTTAATATTATTAATTAATAAATCCTTATATTATAACTCGATATATAAATTTTAAAATGGAAAATCAATTGCATTATAATAATTATATATATATATGTATTTCTAAAATTAATTTTATCACATAATTATTCATTGCACATTTATACATTTATAAAAAAATAGTAATTATATGATTATCCAATTTTGTTCGCAAGTCTTTATTACGATATTGATAAATGTATAATTCAAAGAATATATATAGCATAAGGTCGTCTTCAGTTTTCGATAATATTCACTTGATATGCAATTTTACGAGTTTATTTTAAATTATTATAGACAAAATTCCATTAAGAAGTAATTTCGATTAATAAATCGATGCAATCAAATTTTTTTTTAGCTATATTTTTATACAGATTTTTTATTTATATAATATTCGATTATTCTTCAATAATATACTATATATATCAGATATAAATGTCTATAGTTAAACTATATATAATTAACTGAATGAGTGGTTTGATTTTATCCATATAAATGAATTTATTTTCACTTACGATATCAAAGCAAACAAAAAAAAAAACGTGTTAACAACCGACCATGTTAGCGAATTGGTTGAATTATACATCTTACCGTTCTGCTGTTGTTGGTTTCAGTATATTATTATTTTTTTACGGTCTGTGTCTGTAATTCCGATCTGAAAATAATAGAAAAACAATAAAAAAAATATTTCTTTCGTATATAAAGAATTTGAATCATAGTAAATTCAAATATTTTTCGATTTTAGTGTTTTTTTTTTTTTTAAGTCATATATATTATAGAATAAAATACTCGCATATATTTGTAAAAAAATAAATACACTTGCAAAAAAAAAAATATATACATAAATTGTTAAATAATTTGAAAGTAACCCATTTAGTTAAATTGAAACATTGGGTGGTATAGCAACACAGAAACACCTTTTCAGCAGCAGGTATATATATATATATATATATATATATACAAAAGAAATAATAATACACATTGTATAATAAAATAATTACATTTTTATATAAAATATATAAGATAATAAATAAATATATATATAATAATTATTTTCTCTTAATTTATATATCGTTGTAATCTTATTTTATTATATTATATATATATATATATATCTATTGACTATTCAAGTTAACCTCTTGTAATTTATTGATATTTATATGTTTTTTTATTTATAAATATATATAAATTACGTATGACTTGTTTTCTAAATTTTACTATATATAGAAATAAAATTAAAAAAAAGTTGAAATGTACCATAAAACGCTCGTATATCAAAAATATACGGTTTGCTTTCTCATATAATTGTGGAATAGAAAAGCAATAAAATCTGTGTAGATAAAGTATCCTGTGAAAACTTTTATATGCAGTATTTTATTCAATACATTTTTAGTTCTATGGATGGATGGATGGATGGATGGATGAATGCAAAGGTGGAAAATCATTTGACACACAAAATTCCACAAAAGATGTGAATTATTTTGAATGTATACTTTTTAATTTTTTTATAAATGTTGCCTGAAATTGAACGAATTACAGGTGCTCAAAGTTGTAATTTAAAATGTATAAATAAAGTAGACCATTTAAATATAATATATAGTTAGTTTTCAATATATTAATATAAATGATGGAAGGTTAATTGCAACGTCAATTTACTAATCGACTTCCTCATTAAATTAATAACTATATATAAATATTTGATAAATGATAAATATTAAATGCAAAAAAAATATGTTATGTGATACAAGAAAAGAGAAAAAATTAGAAAAAGTTGAGTTGTTTTGTTTAACAAACTCCATCATCATATACGAATTATTAATTATTAAATTTGATATATTAAATACAATACAATACGCAAAATATTAGGTATACATTAAATAAGGTATATTATTATAATTATTACGTATAGTCTGCATATATACGAAAAATATTAAATAAATAATCTCCCGGTGTGTGATTTGTAATTATTTTTAAATAGAAATAGTAGAAATGTATATATTGTTAAATGTTTAGCCAAATGCTTCTGTTTTTTTGTATAATTAATGATAAATTTTTTTATTAAATTTCATATATAAATGATTATTTATTGATTAAATGGGGGAAGGGCAGGTTTTTTTGATTAACTTAATATAATATTATAGATATATAGAGAATAATATCATATATTATTACAATATTATATTCCTTCTATATTCTACATAAATACTATTCAATTTATATAGAAAATAAAAGTATATGATATTTGAACTTGAAATGTGTTATCTTCAATTCGATATATGTATAGGAAACCATATAAAGATTCGCACAATTTTTTATTTTTTACTATATTATATACTAAATTGACGTAGCAAAAAGCATTCCAATAATAAAATTAGGAAGTATATAATAATAATATAATTATGATGTTCGGATAAAAACTCTGTGTATCGAAATAACCTTAGAAGTATATATACATTTTTTATTGTATAAGTACATTGTTTTGTAATTTATTGTATCATCCGCATTATTTTATATAATCGCAGTACATAACAATGTATCAAAACATTTTTTTTATTTTTACAAATGTATATACACATCAAAATAATGGTTTGTTATTATAATATAATTCAATTTATTTTTTTTTGTTGTGGTCGCGCCATCGAATTATTATTATTATTATTAATAATTATGGTATAATTATTTATTTTCAAAAAAAAAAAAAAAACCAAATGAATTTACTATTTTTTTTTTCATCAAATCATCGCGTTATTTATTGAAAATATTTTATTTTGAGTAAAAAATAAGCAAATATATATATAAAATAAATATAATTATATCCAATAATATAATTTCCACTTTCGCATTATAAATGTAATAATAATAAAATAACATTAAATTGCATTTTATTTATATAGAAGTTTAAATATACCCAAACAAATGATATATTATAATACATTAAAAATTATAATCAAATGTTATGTATGTATATATTGGAAACAGATTTCAACTCTCACTTTCTGGAAAAATGTGTTTTATAGAGATATATATGGTGATGGGGGATAGTTTTTATTATATATAGACAGTATTATATAAGAAAATTTCATTTTAAAAGATATCAATTGATTGGAAAAATCAAGAAATCGGGCGAAAAATGATGTCGTTATAAAAGTAATATAATTTATGTATAAACTTTTGAATATTATCTTGAACAGACGTTAATTGATAAGTTAATTGATAAAACACCCACCGAACTCTCCAAATCTTGACCAAATTTTGATGTTTTTCCATATGTTTCGAATACAAAGTTGTTATTTCCACGTCTGTATTTCACGCAGTTATTTCACGCAGAATAAGTTGTTATTCATAAGAATAATCGAAGATTGGAAAATTATATATATAGATTTTAGATTGAATAATCGACGATAAAAGATAAAATAATCGAATTTTTGTATTGATGAGATGGAAGTCAAAACGTTTTTTTCTTTTGTATTACGTGTAGGAATTAAAAATGCGG
The DNA here is from genome assembly GCA_958336335.1 of Dilophus febrilis. Classification (NCBI taxonomy): domain Eukaryota; kingdom Metazoa; phylum Arthropoda; class Insecta; order Diptera; family Bibionidae; genus Dilophus; species Dilophus febrilis. The sequence continues at coordinate 33,437,231 of OY284472.1, forward strand.
ATTTAGATAACATATGGCGCAACTAGCGTTGAGTGTATCGCAACACACCGCGGCCATTTTCTTTTTTTTTTGTCTGTCATTAGCCCGCATACACAATGAAAACTTTTCTAAAAAACTTTTAATTTATCATTTTTATACCTTGCACAATGAACATAAATGTTTTGTATTTCGATGTATTCAGCAACTAACTTCAATAATCTATTCAACAAAAAAAAACAACAACAACAAGTAAATATGTCCTTCGCAACCAACTTCATAAAAATAATTTTACTCAAAAATTAAAAGTTAGTTAACTTTTTTGAAAAAAAAATGAAAAGTTTTTCGTTGTGCAAGGTTGCATTGATTTCTATGCTTTTAACTTTTTTTTTTGAAAAGTTTTTTAGAAAAGTTTTCATTGTGTAAGCGGGCTTAGGCTATAAATTTCAGTATATGTCATTTCATTGAAGTGTAAACAACAAAGCTTTTTTTTTGCTTTGAATATGTTGAAACACATGCCTGAAAAAGTTGTTTTGAGGGGACGTTTAATAACTTTCTTTAATTTGAAGAAAACCGCTGCTGAAAGTTATCGTTTGTTGGTTGAAGCTTATGGTGGACATGCTCCAGCTCAAGCAACTTGTGAACGATGGTTTGTACGCTTCCGAAATGGTGATTTTGACTTGGAAGACAAAGAACGGCAAGGTCAGCCAAAAAAATTTGAAGACGAAGAATTGCAAGCGTTATTGGATGAAAATTCGTGTAGAACGCAACATGAACTTGCAATGGCGTTGAATGTCGACCAAACAACCATTGGCAAACGTTTACATTTTGTTATACAAATAAATGCCATTTTCAAGCCAAAAATTAATTCGGTTATAATTAGGTGTAGGTGTAGACCTAATATATATACAATATATTTACTGATCCATCTATTAACCCATTTGTATATTGCGATGCAGTTTAGTAATAATAATGCATAAAGAAATTCAAAGCTTTAAACAATAAATTATATATTAAGTGTTGTTAATAACAACTTGTATGTATATTTATTGTCACCTATCTATAACGGTTACAGTACAGAGATATAGAGTTTAACATTTGATATACTAAACAATAATAATTTATATTAAATATAATCAAAATTACATTAGTTTAAATTGTTTAAATATAATTCAATTGAAATTATCATTAGACGTCTATTTATATTAATTAAATATAAATAGATAACGTCGATTTCATATATATATATACATAATGATAAAAATAAATAATATAATTATTAACTATATTATAAAAAAAAAACCATTAAATATTAAAATCAATAATTGAATTTTGCAATTAATACGGTATATTATTACGTAGAAATTTTAGCTAAATTATATATTCCTTAAAAACGCACACATTTTCAATTCATTATAATATATTATCACCGCATTTAAACAAAATTTTCTAATCATAAATTGAATAAATAAAAAAATTTATATAAAATAATTAATTATATTAATATGTACGTACAGTATTAAATAAAAAAAAATATAAATAAGTGCGTTCAAAGTGAAAATAAATAAATATACGGTAATAATTTTTTTTTTTTTTGTAACAAAATCCATTAGAGTTTATACAATCAAAAAAGCAAATAAATGTATTACAATTAACAATTTAGTTGTTGTACTCTTATATAAATGAATAAATTACAAAAAAAAAAAAGAAAAAAAATTATCCACTCTAAAACTATATATAAAGTATAAAAATTATATTTATTATTTTTATTAACATCTGTTGAATTAAAAATTAAAAATTATTAAATAAAAAAATCATATTTATGAGAAAATAAATAAATATATTTGTTGAATTAAAATAATGCTTGAATAATAAAAATTTAAGCTAAAATTATTTTGTATATAAATATAAAATTTTACGCATATTTTTTATATATAGTTATTCATTTATTTATATATGATGTTGAACCTGTTTGAATTTGTTTCTTATAACTATAATATAACTGCATTATTATTTATACCTGTATAGATTTTTGTTTAATGCAAAATAATACAATTAATTATAATTTTCTCTATGTCACATTTGTCTATTATACATTTATATATTATATGCGCTTAAACTACATGTGACTTTAAAAAAAACGCCTTTATCACAAATAGATTTTAATATAATAATTCACACAATTGCAGTCAATTCGGATTATTGTTTTTTAATTATAAAAGTTAGGATTTAACTGAACTTTATTTAATATTTTTATTAAAATTAAATTATTTTTTATTTCTTTCAGGTAAGTGTGCGATTATTTTGCCGAATTTGTTTACTGTATAAATATAACCACTTGATCGATTACGAGTGAGTATAATTACTTTTATTTATCCTTGTTCGATTTCGTGATATTTATATATATATTCTTATAAAGATTTCTATAGATGATATTTACATATACATTTTTATATAATCAATGTGTTTTTATTTTAATAATATTTTTTCATGTTTTATAATGATTGTTTAACTTTTGTATTTTGAAATTGCCATTTGTTGCCGCAAAGACAATCTTTAGAATGATTTGAACGAATGAATTGTTTATTTTTTCCATGACATTTCCTTGGAAATTCTCGTTAACTTATCGTTTAGAAAAGCTGCTCTAGGTTTTGCATATTGACGCTGTTATTCTGAATTTAAAATTTATAAGTTTCCGCATGATTTTTACTATTTTTATGGGGTGTATTATATTTAGAAAATGTATCTATAATACATTTTATAATACCGGTTTTTTTCGGAAATTCGTTAAACAATTGGTAATAAAATAAAAATAAATTTTTCGCTATACAACCAACAATCTGGTTTTAGCGTCCAACAACAGCTTTCTGTTGTTAGTTACTTAATTTGTGGATTTTACGGTGTCGGTAATTAGCCGCACGACCAACCGCAAGCGGAATATACAACTCTGTGTTAAAATTCAGATTCGAAAAATAACCGAAAACACAAAACATATTTTATGCATTCAGTTTTCAGTAGGATTCGAACCCACGACCCCAAAATTTCGTTAGAATTTTGGGTTGGCATTTTTAACATTTACACCACAGAGTTATTGAGTTATTAAACAATTGGTATTGAATCTTATTTTAAATCCAAGACAATATATATTCAGAAATTGATATTTCAATATTGATTTAGTGAAAATGGATGTTAAATTGGCAGTATAGCTCTTGAAGGCAGCGTATAGAAACGTTAAAAACAATGAAACTAAAAGGAATTGAATGATTAGAATATTTTTCAAATATTTTAAAATAATGGTAAAAAAAACTTTTACCAAGAAGAGGTAATATAGTTTTTAAATCTTGATTCATTTGCTTCATTTTACCTTCGGAACATTCACCTGAATATTTTATGTATGGTTATCCATATACAAAAGAATTGAATTTTCATCTTAAAAATATAAAATTAATAATCTATTTTTTTATTAGTTATTCAATGGAATGTAATTAAATAGTTGGAAAATAATTATATGAATTTGAAGTGGACTTATTTAGCCCACCAATTCTTTTTGTTTGATATTGATATTGAATTTATTTCTAATTCGCAATTTTGACCATAAATATATTTCCTTTTTTTTTTTTTGGAGATAATCCACCTGCTGACTATATTTTGAATTGTAGATTTATCAATAGATGCAAGTATTTAGGTCATCGAAGTCATATATACCATAAGTTATTTATTAGCCCATATTTCTGCGATAGAGTTGAATTATTAATAAAATGCGAATAAAAAAAAATTATTAAAATTGTAAATTCAAAAACGAAAATCATTAATGCATGCATATACATATATCAATTTTATACTTGCAAATTATTTATATACAAATGTGCAGCAATAACTTAATTTCTTTTTCGATATATTTGCAAGAATACATATTCAATTGAAAAACAAAGTAATTGAAAGAAAAGCTATACACATAAATTTTATTCAATAAATTTAAAGAGATTTTTTCTTTTATTTAATTCAAACATTTTTTGTTGTTGGTTTTGTTTTTACTATTTATTTATTTTATTTTATTTTATTACCGCGTCTGATGTATGAAGTATTTCAATTTTGCAAAATTTTTAACTATATTTAAATTAAAAAATAATATTTTTGTTTTCTTCTCTATAATATTATATGCGAATACTATTTTTCTTTATAGTTTACCTATAATTTATTAAAAAAAATAAATATTTTTTTTATACTTTTTATTATTATATTTATATATATTATATTATTGAGGTATGAATAACTGTTTTGTTGTTATTTTGTTATATTATTAAACCAGTTACGTGTTGATCATTCTATACGATCTCATATGCGTATATTTTATTTATATATACAAACAAATCTATTATTTATCTTAATTCTTTATCTATATCCATCTACTTATAAATACATATAATTTTAATGTAATAAATCCATTCTTAGTTAATAATATAATATGGTATAATACATAATAATAATAATAATAATCATAACTAACGCATCTCTCTGACTGTATTTATATAATAAACAAATGCGAGGTATCGGTCAATTAAATTATATATGCATTATATAGAAAATTTTCATAAAATAGTGATAAAATTTGTCGTAAAATGTATATATGTTATATATAAATTATTTACGATTTTATACATAATTTTACAACATATATATATAAATCTGATTTTAATTGCTAGCAACTGTATACTTATTATAAAAAATATACAAATTTCAATATACAAAGATTTAATGTATAATAAATCAAAAAGAATGCTATGCGTCAGAGTGTTATCTCATCATAATATAGTTTTGTATTAAGATGTTTCCATATTATTATTTCAAATTACATAATGATTAGTTACTTAGGCTGGATTCCATTTCGAAATTTAGAGTGCTAATGACTAAATATTAGACATTAAAAAAGGGGAAGTAAGCATTTAGTATTAGTATTTTGCATAGTAGACTACATTAGTATTTAGTCATTAGCATTCTAAATTTTGAAATGGAATTCAGCCTTAGCTTGTTCTTTTTTTTCGTTGAATAGAATCAAATTTATATAATTCATTCAATTCATCTATCAGCGTTATTTTTTTGATGACCTATCGTGAAATGTAATAATTCACATGTTTACTATATTGATTTTTAATTTCTTCTGTAATAACTGAAAAACAATAAGGGGAGGTTGTAATTATCTATTTAAAATGAGGTTGATATGTTTCAATCAATGTTTCCACAATCTATTAAATTTATTGAATAAAACGATTTATTGAATAAAACCTATTAAATTTGGGAATGTCTTTGTCAAACAACTTTTTATGGAGTAATAATATAATAATTGCAGTTAAAAAGGCGACTAGTCGTATTGGATTTTTAAGAAGATCGAAAGAATTTCTAAATTCTGAAAATTTAGCATTACTTTATAGGTCTTTTATAAGACCACTTTTAGAGTACAGTTCCTACATATGGGCTGGTGCACCAATTACTATACACTGCAGTTTAGTGACAGAATCCAAAAACACGCTATTTCGCTGATCAAAAATGAAACAATAACAAATTCCATTGAATCATTGGATCATAGACGATCAGTAGCTTCATTGTGCACATTTTATAGGTATTATTACCATGAATGCTCTAATGAAATTTTAAAGCTACTTCCTGAACCAATTAATTTCTCTTATAATGCGAGTAATTCACAAAAGGCTCATTCATATTATGTATCTATTAGTTTTTTTTTGCGAACAAACAGATTTGGAAATTCATTTTTCCCAAGAACAGCAAGATTATGGAATAGTCTCCCTGAATTAGTATTTCCCACTACTTTTGATTATCAGTTATTTAAATTAAACATTTCATCTTATCTAAAAACTAATCCGCACCTAAAGTACAACTTGGACAATTGTTTGAAAACATATGAGTGATTTTTTCTTATTTCGTTTTAGTAAAAGTTTTTTTTTTGTCTCATATTTTTATCTGCTTTATTTTCAAAATTTCATAAATTAATCCACATATGATAATAGATTTACCACCCAAAATCATTTGATTAAGTGTATTCAATGCATCTAAGGTTCATCGCACCTGATTAAGTGATTTCGTTACGGGCTCCCGGCAATAGAATTCCGAGGTTTTACGGGCGCTAAACCGATTCTGCCGTAGTAACGAACAAAAAAAAAAATATGCATCTCTGGGGTTAATGAGTTAATGAGAATCCTTTAAAATTAAAGCAATGAAACTATTTTATAATCAGAGAATTCCACCTTCATAAAACACCAATCTACAAGTGTTAATATATAAATATATTCATAATAAACTATTAAACTATACTTTTCTTATATTGTTTATGTTTATGAAAATGAATCGATTTAAAAAAAAAAAAAGGAAAATGAAATTCTATGAAACAAAAAAAAAAAGTAATTCTTATTATAACTCTTATTTATTTTATAACTAATTTTTGATTATATAGTTTTTAATTTTTATAATAAAATTAACCAAAAAAAAAATAATAATAAAATATAGGTTAAAATAAAACCAAAATTATATATTTTTAATTTCTAAATTTTTATATAAAATTATTATAGTATAATATAATTTTTTTTTTTATTTAACACAACAAGACAATATATAATATGTATTATTTTGAGAAGTCGGTTTTTAGTAGTTATGGTATAAACAATTTTAACGCATTTTTTTTTTCTCTTTTTCATTTAACAATTTTTGTTTCTAACAAAAGTAGATTACAAAAATAATTTTTTTTTCTTCTTATGGTACTTACGAATACAAATAACAAAAAAAAATTTTATTATTATTATTATTATTATATTTTAATTAAACAATAGACAAACCGAAAATGTTTTATAAAAAGCACAGCGAACTAATTTTGAACTAATTTTTTACACTTTTTTTAATTTTTTTTTTATTTAAATGATCTTTTACATTAAAAATTTATTTACTATATAATAATAATAATAATAATAAATAAATAAATAAATAAAAAATAAACTCTCTTTATATATACTTATTATTATAATAAAAAAAAATATAAATGAAACAGTTTTGTTTTCATTTGTATAATGATAAATTTATATATTCGTATATATATAATTTGATGATATACAAAATGTATATATATTTACTAATAAATAAATTTGATGTTTCGCTTTTACCAAGGTCGGATGCTGGATATTTTTTGTTTCTGAATTGCAGATTGTTTTGATTTTTCAGCATATTTTTTATTATTGTTATTATTTTTATTTTCAAATCGGACGATAAATCATTGTAAAAATAATAATAAAATTACAATTTTACTATATAGAGTATTATTTTGTTTAAATTATTATTATTATATAAATCATATATCTCTAAATTATAGCCATTTTTTGTTGAAGAAATTTTGTCTTTAAATGATGGAAAATTCTTATTTTTATTTAATATTTTATTTATATATGTCTTATCCTTAACTATATATGGGTTTTGAAACGAAACACGAAACTCATTTAGACATTTTTTGGTTTTTCATATTCAGATCACTTCGGAAGATGTTTTCATTCGTGCGAGAACCACTTTTTTATGCATATATAAATAAATTTCTGTCTATTAAAAGTCATATAGATGAATTATTTCTAAACATTTTTCCACTTTTATTATGGAAATTATTGGAAAATGTTTTTATGTAATCATATATATATATATATAGATTTGTTTCTGAATATTTGGTTTTGCAAACGTTTGCAAAATAATGAATTTTGGCCTCTGTTATCAGGTTATAACTCAAAAACTAATAGATGAATCTGACTGGAACCAAGATAATCGGATTCAGCACCCTTTTAATCTATAAGTATGCACATTTTCAACCAAATTCATTCATTGGTTCTTGAGTGAGTTTGTTTTTTTTCATATAGTTCATAATGAAATGTTTATTTTATTTATGTTATGGGCAAATACATTTTTAAAATACTGTATATTTTATTTTATATTCCATCAGCAATAATAAAATAATTTTTTTTATTTGTATATTATAAGGCGGTTTATACATTTTTTTTTATATTTAATAATATTTTTCCTTGGTTAATTTTTTTTAAGTTTTGTTGGATTAAAAAATAAAATAAAATAAATGTGGGTAATTCAAAAAGAAAAATTTCTATTAATGATGCAATATATTTTAATAAACTTTTGATAAAAGATGATTTAAAACTATGATCTATGAAATCGAATGTTTACACTAATATTAATAGGATAATAGATAATAATAATTATTTATCAAAAAGAATTTAAATTTAAGAATTAAAGAAATATGATATAATGTTTTATTGAGGTAAATTAAAAGAATTGTTTTCTGTTGTTGTTTTGATTAAAAAAGTTAATTGATTGATGTGGGAATTAATGAATGCACGTGATGTGTGTGTGCATTTAAGAATATATATTTCAACTTCTGATATTATATAAGTATATGCGTTTTTTGTCACATAGTAATACTAATAAATATAATTGAAATAAAAATAAAACAAACAACAGTATATATAAAAAATAATATGAAAATTGAAGATCTATATATATATATATATAATTGTATAAATTATAATGCTAATATTAATAATAATATGGAAAGTATATTTATATAAAATTAATTATAGAAGATATACAGATAATAAATTTGACCTTAAGTTTATTTGAATGTATATTTATAATATAAAGGAGATCAATCAACTCTTTTTAATTATATATATCATATATAAATAATAATAATAATTGAATTTAAGCGGGTCAGCAGCCGCATAATCTATTTTTATATATCTTTATTGAAATTTATTAATATTTTTTTTATGTAACTTAATAAAATCATACTTTTATTTATTTTATTAAATTCTACATTTTGTGAGATGTTTTTGGTAAAGATCTATATATCTAAATATATAAGAAAAGGTATATATTATATTTTAAATGCGCTAAAATATGATGTGATTTATTTGTTTTTGGCAAACCGTTTTTTATATATATATATTTTTTTCTTATTTTGTTTACTTTTGTTGTTTACTTTGTATATGTTCGTTGTTCGTTCATATATATATTTAATATTGATATTTAATTAATTTTTTTTATGCTTTTTTTAATAACATAAAGTGAATCTATATAAAAGTATGTATGTATACATATTTCTAACCAAATGTTTTCTGATTATCCTTATCTCTGATGAATAGATTCATTATAAGGATAATCCTTCTAACATAATAATGTTATAAGGGTGTTGCGTATATAAACTTCAATAATCAAACTTCAAATGCTTGTCGTTTGTTCTTTGTTCTGTGGAAAAAAAAAAGCTGGAAAAAACCTCATATAATTTTTTGTTTAATTTATTCTAAACAACTAAAAATATATGTATATTTTTGTGTATATAAAAAGATTATCATTCACGCATATTGTTTTGTGTGTGCAAACAAACAACAATTTATATAAAGAAAATTTGCAAATCAATTGTATATACATATATAATAGATAGATATCATATAACTATATAAGTATAAGAATTGAATATCATCATCAACTTAATACAATATACTAACATATTACTAATTTTTTTTACTAACAATATTTATATGATATGATCATCTATACTGAATATAAATTTATTTAAAAAAAATAAATTATTTTTTATAACCATAACCATATAACGCATTCATTCTCATATACAGAAATATTTTTTGTTTTTAATATTACGACTATAAATTAGTATCATTTGGTATATAATAAAAATTTAATGTGTATAAAGAATTTTATATATGCGGACCAAAAATTGACAAATTTAGAGATGGTTTTTTTTTTTTGTTATGGAGTCCTAATAGACTTCAATTATATTGATATAATTTATTTAACCATTCGATAAAATAATAATATTATTGTACTTATAGGAAATTATGATACAACGTCAACATCTATATAAACTATGGCCGTTTTCCAAACGAAAATTTGGGATACTAATTACTAAATATTTGACATAAATGGAGGGGAATCAAGCATTTAGCTATAGCATTATAAGCGTAGTTGCTAATGTAGTAACTTTATGATACTAATGTCCTTTTTTTACATTATCATCATTTTTTATAAAAAATATATTGTTTTTTCTTTTGAACATTTAATAGATAGCATTACTACTGTGATCTAAAATAAAATTTGTTTTTATAATATCAAATTAAGTAATTTTTTAACAACAACAATTGTAAACAAATGAATGCTAAATGAAATTTTCAAAACTTTTCATTTAGTATCTAAACATTAGCAACTAAATTAGTAACTATCGAAATTTTGGTTTGGAAAACGGCCTATATCTAATATGCAATATATATATATTGTAATTCTAGTGGGATCATATTACAGCATATGTATATGATGTGTTGTGTATATATGGTGGAATAGTTATATATATATGTAGTAGCATGCGGTCAATGATATCATTCGTTTCTCATATATATATTATATAGTATATACATTCATAATAATAATAATTCATAATAGTAATAATATTATGAATGTTGTTTGCATATTGAATATATATAATTTAAAATTTAAAATGATTGAGCTTCAGTGTTCATATATTTTATATTTAATTCCTATTTATTTATATTATTAATAGTAATATATATAGAATAAATTTGAACAAAAAGTTTTGTGAATTGGAAATCGCGCTTCAATGAGAATCAAATCGAAAATTAATTCCAATTCATAAATAACTATATATTGTGGTAATTTGGATTTCAAATAATAAATTGCGGGATTGTGAATGAATTTTAAGTTCAAAAATATTACAATTTCACATATACGACGATCTAAATTATGCATTTATAAATTTAGAATATTTTATTTTAAATTATTCCCATAATTTTTTGACCATACACTCTAATAAATTAAATATAAATATAAACTTTTTTGCAACAAGTGTATCTTTTTTAACTTTATTCAATTCTTTATCGCACGCAATTTTATTTAGTATTATCATAAGAACATATTAAATAGAAATATGTACAATAGAGAGAGATATATTTAAAAATGAAATCTTTATATAATTATTATATTTTCGCGTTTTTAATTTATTTATCAGATGATTCATAATTTATTTTACAATAAACATATAATAATAAATTCAATGTTTTTATTTTTATTCCCTTTTTTTTTCGTTTTGTTGTTATACTCGTATATGGTGTAAATTTGATATCGCAAGAAAAGTTCTAAAAATATGATACCAGTTGACCTTTACATTTATTATTATAATTATAATTATCAATAATCATATATTATATATTAAATATTTATATTATATATATTTTAAATAGCTACAGCTTTCCATTAGGCTCTTTATTGTATTTTTTTATTTGTAATGTTTTGTACTATGTGTATTGGATTTTATTTTTTGTCCATCACTATAGATAGCTATACTAACTTTTTTTTGTATATCATTTTAATGATTATCTATATTTATTTAAATATTTATTGACCATTCAACATATTTTTTATTATCTTATTATTTCTTTTGTTTTATACAAAGTGATGTCATTTTCTTAATGGAGTAATATGGAGTTTAATATAAAAAAAAAATAAAATAACTTATACATAATGATCGATAACAACGGGTTATATATATAGACTAGACTCTTTGACGTTTATGTATAAATCTTTGGTTTAGTATATTTAACATGATGTGTGATATAAATTGACCATTTGTTAGATCGATGAATTCTTCAAAATTTGCTTCCTTTATGTGAAATAACCAAACGGGATATTCATGATTTTTGTCATGTAAATCAAAACCATCATATAGTTGTATATGTATATTATAATCAAATGTATCTAGAATTATGTCATTATCGTACTTATTGCATTCGCGTTCTTCAAACTATAATAATGCATTCTTAAGATTCTGTGATTAAACTCCCGAATATAAAAAATCTTTCCATCATATTACAGTATTTACAACAGACAATTGGTTTTAGCGTCCAACAACAACCTCATTTGTTGTTAGTTTCTTAATTTGTTGCTTTTACGGTGTCGGTAATTAACCGTACGTCCAATCGCATGGGAAAATATGTAACTATGTGTGAACATTCAGAGTGACATAAGAGGTTTCTTATCGTTTAACAGCAAAGACTGTATATGAAAAAAATGTAAGGAAAATACCAATCCTATTCAAAAGATTACGCAATGTGATTTCCAGACATTTCAGACGCGTTAAAGTAAATATCAACCAAAATTGATCATATTTCGGTTCAAAAATTTCTTTTGAAATCTTTAATTACATGCAATTCACTCTTTCGACCAAATCTTTCAAATCAAATCTGATATCGTTCGCATAGTTTTAAGATTTTTACCAATTAAACCATCGAAAGAGCAGCAGCAGCAGCAACAGCAGCAGCAGCAGCAGCAGCAGCATTAATCATAGAAAATTATTCCGTGACAAACATATGTAAAAAACCCAAATGCACTATTCAAAATATAAACTTTACATACTTTTAAATGTGTAATGCTTTTAAATGCTTGTGGTTTTCTTTTGAATACTATATCAGACTATACACTATATAATAGTACAGTAAAATGTAAAATGAAATTGATTGTGGTGTGTATGAATGAGAATGAGAGTTTTTTCATTTTTTTTTTTTAATAATTTTTATTTTATTTGTTTTTTTGTTGACTATCTACCATATATACATATGCACACAAACACGTACAAAAATACAGCCAAAACGAAGAAATATAATAAACTCTTGTATTTCATTTCGTTTACTGTTTTTATTTTATATTTTAGTTTAAATCATTGGTTTTTAAGCAAAGTACGTGTTTGTGTATATTAAACGGAATAAAAATTTAAAAAAAAATATAATAATTTCGGTATTTCTTTTATAAAATATACTAACTTAAAAAAAAAACATATATGTTTTGTGTTTTTGTTGTAATGCAGCTGCGGTTTTGTTTTATTTTTAAACCAACATATATAAGATACATAAATTAATTATTAATTAATTTTTTTTAAGGATTATATTTTTATTTTTTTTTTTTTTGATGATCTCATATATGAAAAAAAACATAAAGAAAAATTTTAATTTCTATTTGTTTAAATAATTATATATATATGAATATATTTTTTATGTGCGTGATTTAAAATAAATATAAATATTATTAATTTTATTTTAGTTTTGTGTAAGTGCGAATATTTTTTTTTTTTACAGTTTTTTATAATAAAACAAAATTGTATTAATAAATATTATAGATTTCGCTATATGGAATGTATATATATTAAGAGATAAAAAAAAACTTGTTTTAATTTATTAAAAATATTTTGATTAAAAAATTTATAGTTTTAATTAATTTTTTCTATATAGTGAAATAGTTTTAAAAGTGCTTGTGTTTTGGTTTTTTTTTTCTTTTCTGTGTGCTGTTTATCTTTAGTTATATAAATTTGAAATCTATATATAAATTCATATATAAGATATATATACAAAAATATTTATAAATAAAAAAATAATCTAAATAATATAAATATAAATAAAAGTTGGAATACTATGCTATGAGGGTGTATATTATGAGTATTTCTATATGTGGTGTGTGTATGTGCGAGATATGTATTTGTATACTTTCACATCAAAACTTATACTTATATTTATTATTATTATATGTCAGAACTGGAGGATTATTCAATAGTTTTATCAGTATTCTAATGTTGTTTAAATACTAGTTCCATTTTTAACATATAAAATTAACAATATGTTCAAAATTACCCTTTGTTGAATGAACTAACAACACAATAAAATACAAACCGGCTATCTATATTTATATATATATATATAGAAAATATACGCAATCTAATTCTTTATATTAAGGGTGAAAATATTTATTTTTTTTTACCTTTTAAAAAATTTGTTTATCTACCTTTTTTACCTGCGTGTCTCTATAATACACAAACGCGCGAACACAATAAAAACTAATCAATGCAATACAAAAAAAAAAAAAAAACAAAAACGATGACCAAATTTGTTACAAATTATAATATTCTATATATCTAAAAAAGAATAAATTCAAATATAACAACGAATAAACAAAAAGGTCTGTTCTCACAGTGATGATATTCATTTATTTTATTTTTCCTTTCTTCTTTCTTCATTAAAAATAATCCAAAATAATAAATTTAAAACAAAAAAAAAAACCAGATCTCTATTTATTTTTATTTTTTTTTTTATTTATATTTATGCTTTTAATTATATTTCAAGACATTACTATTTTTTTTTGTTTTTGTATATATGCGGTGGTATATTTTTTTTTATAAGATCATCATCACAACAGATGATGCGATATTTATTTAGTATTTATATAAAAAAATCCACCACACTTTGTTTTGAAAAGTGTAAAAAAAAAACTAAAGTATTGTACATATAATTTTTGAAAGTTATTTTAAGAACGCGTTTCGTATTGGTATATGCAATGCAATAAAATTCAAAATCTCTTTATGTACTACTTCAAATAAAAACAAATAAAAAAAAATAAAAAACTTAAAACCAAAAACAATTTCTATATATGTGAAAATTTGTTAAATATTTCTGTATATATATTTGTATTTTTATATCTATCTATATTGATATTGATGTATAATACATAATAAAAAGAAATAAATTAAAAAAACCAAATTAATTGTAATTAAATTCAATGATCGCCTCCTCTCGTGTTGTATTTCTATATATATATTTGGATAATTCTTATAAGAATATATTTTATGTATGATATTTTGTTGTTTTTAAAATGGGAAACCAATCGATAAAATGGAATTAAATTTGTTTTGTGAAATTATTATATATATATGATCACGTATTCACTATATATATAACCGCATCGGATATATATATATAAAAATTATAATATAATAAAATCAAAAAATGAATCATAAAATTGTTAATGTCGCACATTTACATATTATTGTCTTCTTATTATAAATGCGTATATATAAAAGAACACTTGCCATTTACAATTTTTTTTATCAATGACAATTAAAACCATTTGCGAATCTAATCCGTGAATTGGAAAATTTTTCTCGACAATTTTTGAAAATCAAATAAATTCTAAATTTATAAATTACTCGCTAAATTACAGTATTCCTATATAATTTTCATCACAAAATTCTGATGTGAGGGGGTTTTCTTCTCAGTAAATCGAAAACCTCCACATAACATTTACATATATTTTCTTCCAACAATTTGCCTGTATTATATGATATTTATAAATATACTTCATTGCGAATACTTTCCTATTCAGAATTGAATTCAATGCAGAAGAAAAAAACCCTAGATGGCTTTAAATTCATTATCAGATGCGTTATGTTCATTTTCAATTTCAATTTTGTATCCTAAACTATAATTTTTTTTGCATATTAATCATTTTCGTTACTTTTTCATTTTCTACGTTTTGAATTACATTTTCCTTTCATAAACTGTATAACATCAGAATTATTGCTCCTTATTTTTTCTGTAATATATATTCTCGATGTGTATGTGTTTATACGATATAAAAAAACATCACTGCAAATCTCTGTTTTTTTTATTTATTTATTTATATCTATATAATAAACTTTATTTTTGCATCTTTGCATTGGTCATATATTGACAATACTTATTTTTTTTTATAAATGTATTTAAATTCAAAAAAAATATTTAAAGTTTTTTTCTGCGTTAATACCTTATATATAAATAAATTCATAATCCTATAAATGATGCGAATATTTAAAAAAAAAAAAAAAAAGGCAATGACCTTTTAAAGAATTATTATTGTATCGTTTTTATCCTTAAGATGTGATCAATTATATCTTTAAATATACCATGAATTGTCCATATTATTAATCAAGAAAAAAAAATCAAAAAATTTACTTTAGTCAAAGGATTGATTGCAAATAAACCACCCGCACACATTCTGTTTATGCTCAATCATAAAATTGATTAAATTTGAGAACAACAAAATATTATATAGATAGAATAGAATTTTGTCCGCAAATCTTCAATCATAAACGTAATATTTTAAACGAGGACCACTTAAATAAACCACCCGCACACAAAATATTATTTTAACTTTTATTCAAATATAAGATACAAATTTTGTATATATTATTGATATTAAAAAAAAAAAAAAATTTAAATTTAAATTGATTTTTAAGTGCGATATTTTTCAAAAAAAATCCAAAATTCAATATTATGAAAAAAATATTTATTTCACACACAGCACCGCACCGTGCTCAGCATTTTAAAAATGTTTAGATTAAAATTCATTAACTTCTTAAATTATTATACAATACCGCATAAAAAATAAAATACTTTTAATGAAAATAACACAAAAAAAATAAAAATAAATATTTAATAAATTAAAGAATGATCAAAATAAACAAATTTAAAATGATTTTAATTTCCATTTTTTTTTTCTCTCTGCGTATATTATATTTGATTTATATATGAAAAAGAAAATCTATAATAATATATTTATTGAAACAGAAAAAAAAAAAATAATGTAATTTCATTTGAAAATCTTTAATTAAATTTAAATATACGCGTTTTATTTTATTGTTTATTGTTTATTGTATATATATATTTAAATATCAATTTGGTTTATATATAGTTTTGTGATGAAAATTATAATTTTGGTGTTCTTGAATTTGCGCTTATATATACAATAAACAATTTAACAAATATACAACAAATTAATATTATAAATGATTGATTATTTTTTTTAATAAATTTAATCATTTATTGATTATCCAGAATAATAAATGAATAAAGTCTAATTGTGATAGAATTTATTCGCAATGCATCAGATACATATACCAATTCGTTTTTTTTTGTTCGTTACTATAAGACAGAATCGGTTTAGCGCCCGTAAAAAAACCTTGGGAATTCTATTTTCGTGAGCCATCAGTCATTAGTTGACGAACCTATGCGATTCATTGATGAATACAATAATTAAATGATTAACGAAGACCTTATCTAGTCTTTTTATCCATATATAGATAATTATTTTAATAATTTCTTACATATAAATTTACTGTAGTAATTATTTTCATATATTTTTATGAAATAAAATGAAATGTTTGAGAATCCCCGATAATCAAATTGAGGCGCTTATTTCAAAATCTATATCTGAATGATTCTATATTGTTAATATAATCATGATCATAAAATTCCTCTTTATGACTAAAACAAAAAAAAATATATTGGCAAATAATATAATTATGGTTATATGTGAGAACCGATTTGGTAATCATTTATATACGCGATTACCATTAAATAAATTATCAATCTTTTTAGTTTTACGATTTACGTGAATATTTATTATTTATTTTTTTGTTCTACAAGAAACCGAAAAACTATTGAATTATTTAACTTACATATATATAATTATTTTTCTTTTCAATTCAATATATTTTACGATTACGACAATCGAATATTTAATTAATTTATTTCTATATATTGCGCTCTCTCTATATATATGTATATTATATTAAAACCAAACATATTTTTAATCATTTATTGCTATAAATTAATGTATACACTTATATATTTGACTGAATATCGTCGTCATAATCGTAACGTCATTACAAAATATAATGTATATATCTTAATCAATATCATATGAATATGTATATATACCAATAAAAAAATAAACAAATTGTAATAACTATTTTATATATAGTAAAATATATATAACACATTTGAATATTTTTTATTACACAATTTATTTTTCTGTTTTCAAATAGTATATTTATATATGAGAAATATTTGTTATATGTATAATACAATATATATAATTAAGATAAAAAAAAACTCTCAAAGTGTAAATAAAAGAAATATGATGTAGGAGTTGTATAATAAAATATAATAATAATAATATATTACAATAAGTTAAATGCCATTTATTTATATTAAACACACAACAAGAAAGACAATATACATATATATATGGTATATGAAAAACAAACATAAACTTAAATTATAATATATATTTTATGTGTATATTATAAAAAAAAAACATAATACACAACGAGTGTGTATTAATCGTTGCGTTAATTGTTTTTTTTTTTATTAAATATAATGTGGTCTATATCGTATTTTTCTATATTAGTTATTCTTATTATCATTCACTTTTTTTTTTCTTATATTATTAATTTTCAATATCGGTTTTCGTTATCGTTTAAACTACTATCGATAGATTTACTTATGTTTTATTCCCGCATAAAAATGTCTAATTTATAGAAAATTCCTAATCATTTCGTAATAGAATATTATTATAATATTACTGAGGGAATGTCATTACTATTTGTGCGATTATAATAACTTTTAGGTAAATCCCAATATACACATCAATATATGTTGCTCTTATATCTTTATCATGAGGGATTTCCCCAATTATTTTATTTTTTATTTGTAATTTCCCGCAAAAACTGATTTACTATAAATTTTGTTTCTATATATCTGCCCAAAGGATATCTCTAATCCAATACTTTACCGGAATCCTATAAATAATGCATTTTAAATATATTGTCATCAATTTTAATTAACTAGAAATGAGATATATTTCAAGGAATGACTATGATAGAATAATTTAGAAAATATGCGAAAAATTATCCCCGATTTTAAAACAATCCATTCAAGTAAACAGCATTTAATTTTAAAAAATATTGGTCAAATTTTACTATAGAATCAAAACAAATAGATGGCAAAATAATTAGTTGAATATATCCAAATCATTTCGATCACTCCAGCACATAAAAGCCATACAGACGACGAGAAAATTCATTGTATCAAATAAATGCTAAGCTCTTTATATCTTATATATCATTACTGATGACAATTTACAAATGCATATGTAATAATTTTTCCATTCAAATGGTTATTTTTTGAAATTACGATTGAAAAATCTCAATTGTAGAATGTATTTTGACATCAATGGAATGATGGCAACGCCCATAAAATATTCCACATACCTAATGTAGTTAGTTTAAACAACGATTTCCGCAATATTTGATTAATATCCTCATTTTTATTATTATTATAATTGATTGATTAATATCCGCATTTTGATTAATATATACTTATATATAGTATTCTTAACATATAGTTTTATAGTTCACCATCGAATTTATTAATATAAATACGAACAAAATTTTCGTTAATCTTCATTTAAATATTAAGAATTTTTTTCTTTCTTAAATCTACTAACAATTAATTGTCTCTTTTTTTTTAAAAAATTAATGAACAAGTATTAAAATATATATATAGAATCATAGATAATGTGTAGGATTTTTTTCTTTATCTTTTGTTATTTATAAGTTTTTTCTTTTTTTTTTAGAGATGGTGGGCTACAAAATATCATTCAAAATTCGTTTTCCCAATATAGAATTATATACATATATTTCTATCAACATTCTATATAATTATTACCATTTTATTTAAATGATATTCTATAATCCATTGCATCTGTATATGTATATATATTTAGATAGGTATGAATGGATTTATATGCCTAGTTAATTTTTTTGTTTGGTTTTCTATATTTAACTATATAATTTGAATTTGTTCTTTTCCCACTTTATATTATTGACGTGTATATATAAGTATAAATATATATATATAATTACAAAAGGATTTATTTCATTTGTTGAAATTTCATCTGTGCCTGCATGAATCTGGAAATAAGTATCGTGTGGTCATTAATGGACTGCTGTCTTATATTATCTTAAAAAAGAGATAATAAACCATTTTCATACGCGTCTGTCTATATAGCTATAAAATTCGAATAAATTATATTTCTTCCAATAATATATGTAATAATAATATCTGCGCTAATGCATTTTGTTTGATTTTTTTTTTCTTTTTATATTCTTATATTAATTAATTTTAATTTTATTCTTTAAATTAAAATCATTAAAATTCATATATATATATATAATAACTGTATGATGTATATTTATTAAAGTATAAGACATTTGGATAACGCCATAACGCACAAACGTTATAATAAATAAGTATATATAAGATTGTATATAAAAATCATTAGAAGAAGAAGCAAAAAAAAAAAAAAGCATAACAAATTATACGCATTTATACTCATTTAGATAAGATATGTGCATTTATAGAAAAAAAAGATGCACGAATGCATATCACGTACGCGTAAGTTAATTACATATATATTATTTATGTCTATATAGTTATTATAAATATATATACTTGTGTTCTTAATTATATCTATATAGGCTCTAAATACATTTTTAAAAAAAAAATTTACATAATAACAAATTATATACTACTCTAACCACTATAATATCGGCCATTTTATTTGAATGCTCGATTTTGAGATGCCAAAAAAGGACTTTAAACAATAATTTTTTAATCCTTCCAATTTTATTTCATAAAATGATTGTTTTAGTTAAATAATTGCGCAGACAGAAGTAAAAAATCTTTTAAATTCAATTAGTTATGGAATTTAATTCAAATTGATGCAATTTCACAAAAAAAAAATTTGACCATTATAATATCGGACACTTATATTATACGCCACTAATCTCCTTTGTAACGCCTCCTTTGGCCTTTATAATAGCATCCATTCTCTTAGACGTGGTATTTACTAAATTTTTACATTCATCCGGTGTTTTGTATTCCTCATTTCAATGATTTTTCCTTGGAATTCTTCACAAACAATAAATTATTTATAAATCAGCTAAATATAGACATGTGCCATTCAGAATATCCTATCCTCTTCAAAATCTTACATCTTGGATATATGAGGGAGTATATTATTAGATATATATATATAAATGATTCATGCGATAGCTGGATCAGATCGTTATATGAGTGAATTTTACTCGGATTTTTATGTTATTGTAATTGATAAAATTTTAATTCATCTAACTTCCTATAAACCTATAATCAATATTTCGTAGAATTTTAAATGATTTTCAATAGATTTCAATATTCAAAATATTTTCTTTCTTATATATAAATAATATAAAGAAGAAAATTTATACTTCAATTTGAATATTTCCGAATATTTTTATGTTTAACGTAAACGCACATTGAAATATATAAATAACAAATTCTATATATATATAATGATATAAATCATATGTTTTGCCACATAACAAAACAAACAAAAGTAATAAGTGTATATATTATAAAAGAAATAAAAAAAAACGGACGGACGGTTCATTCATTATGTATATATTTAAGAAAAATAAACAATCAATTACTGATACAAAAAAAAAAATAATAACTAAATGAGTATACGGGAAACAAACAGCCGGTCATTCGATGGGTTACCATTCACACCATATTTTAACATATTTTATTTCATTTATTAATTTATTGTTTGTGGTATAACCGCCAAAAATACCTCGGTCTACTGAATTTTGTATATCTTTCTTTATATAAATAATTTTTTTTGCATAAAAAATTTATATTGCATGTGTTTTGCATACACCAATAAATAAATCTATATGTTTAATTAATTAATTTACTTTGCATATATATACAAATAAAAGAAAATTATACTTTTATTTTATGAATGAATTGTTTAATTGAAATTTTTTTTATTTTGATTGTGTAGATATTTATTTTTAAATTATATATTTAATTGTTGTATCACCTTAATAATATGAATTTATAATAGGTGAAAAAAATGTGCATTCTAAACAAAATTTAATAAAAACAAAAAAAAATATCAAGGTGAAAATAGAATTTTACTTTTGTCGTGAATATACAATTTAAATAATTTCTGTGTGTATATTGAATTAATATTAAATTTCGACAAGAATTAAAACCAAGAAAAAAACAATATATTTAAAATAAGATTCAAATTAAATGGAATCCTGTTTTCCACCATTAGCTGGATTTTCATTAAGAAATAATAATAGTAGTAATAATAATAATACAAAATCACATAAAAATCGTCATAGTACTGATGGTGGTGGCTATACCAATGGTAATAATCCATCATCATCATCATCATCATCATCAACAACAACAAAAACATCCTCATCGTCGCCGTCGTCCATAATGCAATCAAATAATAATAATACTAATTATAACCATCGTCTTCATCATCACTATTATATACAAGATGATGGTTATCAAGATCAACAAAATGAATTTAAACCAAAAATTGATGTTTTACAAGATTTGGATTTATTTTATATACGACAAATTGCTTCTAGTCTTAAGGTAAATAATAAAAATTCAATATTCAAATATACTATATAAAAAGACTAGGTGTATTTTGAATATTAATTATATATTGATTATAATGTTTATAATTTAGGTTTCGTATACAATATATGAATTAATAATTTAATTAATATTTTGTCTTGTATATTTTTGTACATGGATATTTATTTATATATTTAAGTAATCGTTTCCGGTTGTGTTATGTGTACCAACCAAAATTTGTGTGTGAGTTAACGTTTACGTATATGTACTTTAAA
This sequence comes from Dilophus febrilis, assembly GCA_958336335.1. Lineage (NCBI taxonomy): Eukaryota > Metazoa > Arthropoda > Insecta > Diptera > Bibionidae > Dilophus > Dilophus febrilis. The sequence continues at coordinate 33,459,693 of OY284472.1, forward strand.
TTGTTTAAATACAGGTCGAAATTACTTATTTAGCAATTTTTTCCAGTATTGCATACATTTTTTTTTCTTCAACTTATTCGATATTTTTATTCTATATAACTATTTGATTATTTAACATTCAAATATAATATTTATGTAAATTATGAATGGGATAGAATTTTTCATAAGGTCGTTACTCATAGATTTTCCATGATATAAACTTTATACGTATTTATTGAATATTAAGATTAAAAATTTGATACGAGTCTCTTTACATCACTTTTATGGTTTTCATGTGAAATTTCCGAAAATTTGTGGAAAAAATATACGATATATTAAAATCATTATTAAATAAGTTTCTAACCTGTTAACGAATAAGAACGAATTAGATCATAGATAGAAAGCTGCTTTTCTGTACGGTAAATAAATAATAAAATAACACTAAAAATAGCGATAAAAAAAATGGCATAGCACAAATACAATAATTTGTTAAACATCACGTCATTATTCATATATATTATTCATGACTCGCATACTTTCATAAAACAATTTCATATTTCATGCAGAATCTGCAGACTCCAGGACGGCCACATTCTTCATTCTTAAATGTTTTTCATACCTTCTCATAGGACTAGTGTATAGATGCGATTATAAATGATTAAAATTAATTTATATTACGCCCTATATAATTTTGATAATACGTCCGAGTGACACCTTGTATATATTCATCTGTTGGAACAAAATGCCGCCATATGTTCATATGTAGTTAGTTTTGTAGTACAAAACAGTAAAACAAAAAAAAAAAAAGAAAAAATTAAATTAATTTATTTGGATATCACACCCTCATTTATTTTGTTTTCCATTACATTACATTGTGTTTTTTTTTTTTTTTTAATATCAGATATTTTTTGGTTTATCTATTCTATTATGGTTCTAATTTTTTGTTTTGTATGTTGTGTGTTTGTGTTTTGTTTTAAGATAATATAATAATGTTTTGATAATATAATAATTTAAAATATATATATATATGATGGCGTGCTTGCAAACAAGATATAGTTTTTGTTAAATTTGGTGCGATGTATTTACTCACTATATCTATATATATATATTTACTTTTGCCCTTTTGCGTCATATAAATAAAAATATTATATTCATCTATAACATGATATAATTACAGTTATATAGGATAATTTCCCCCCTCAATCATGGGATAATTGTCTAATTCTTATATACCGCAGCGTGTATATCATTTAATTATAAATATATAAGTACTTTTAAAAGAATTTACCATTTATATAAGGAGCATATTGAATTGGCAATTATAGAAATGACATTTAGAATGAAACAAAATTGAAAGAGTTGTATTCCATTCCAAGAATCTTCAGCTGTCCAATATCCCAATTTTGTTATTTATATATGTTCAATAATGTTGGTTATTGATAGATTTAATTCGCAGTTCCTAAAATGATTTGACCATTCTTCCAAGAGGGAAGTATATCCTCTTTTTATATTCAATCGATATTGAAAAGTTTATTAGAACATTTTTTTTTTGTCATTCGATTTTCCGAATATTTTCCATAGATAAATCTATCATATAGAATTAACTTGAATTTTATTCTTATATATAGAACAAAAACATTTCCTTTCTAATAACCATATCGATCCGTTGACTGCGATTAGATTATTTATTGCAATAAGGCAAATGATTAACTTTTTTTTATTAAAAAAATGGAATTTCCTTGGACAATTTATATATCAAAGTTATGTAAAGTGCGATTTAAAGTATCGGAGTTGCAAACAACAGAAACAGAAACAGTGGCAGAATTCGGTGCATGTTGAACAGATTGAAAATGTTAATTTTTTACTCCAACAGAAAATGTCTCCATTCTTCCATTCTAAAGAAACTATGTTTCTATCAAATGCGTTTTTATGTAGATATTTATACTGAAATTTGCTTAAATTGAAATGTAATTGTACATTTGCTAAACATTTGTGATATAGCGATAAAATACCCATTGGAAAATTACAAAATTTTCCAGAACAATATAATACCTTTAAGTATAATAGTCTAATGTTTAGCATTAAAGAGTCTAATATAGTAAACATTAAACCTATATTATTATAAATAATTACCTTATCACTTTTCAAATATATATATATATATAGATTATTTTGTTTATAATAAAATTCAGTGGTTATATATCCATATAATAATGTATTTATTACTTTATTTTATATCAATATAAATAAGTGACATTTTCATATCATTTCAAAATATCAGACAATCAAAATTATTAAATTTTTATTGTTGTATAGTTTTTCTTTCTTTTTTTTTTTGATTCAGTTCAATATTTCAATCTTTATAATATTTCGATTTAAGACTTACATTTTTTTTTAGTTTTTAAATCAATATACAAATAAATATAATGAAAAAAAAAACAATATAAATTTAGTCAACTCGTAAAAAATCAACAAATACCTCTTATGAATTGACAGCATACAACTTAAAAGGAAATCATTGAATGAAAAAAAAAAAAAATTAAAATGAATATTTAGAGTCGAAGAAATAGAAAACGCACATTTATACTAATATGATTTTATAGAAATGGGGTCATTTACGATGTATTTATTTAATATACATTAATATTTATATTAATACGAGATTATATGTTACCTCTGTTAACTAACCTGCACATACAATAATCTTTATAATATATATATATAATAAAATTTGTTTTAAAATATTAAAAAATATTTTTTGAAAAAAAAAAATGTATGGCTGGAAAATTTATTCTAAAAATTTGTGTAGTAATGCAAAAGAAAAAAAAACAACTCTACATTAAAATAACGAAAACGACGAGAATTACCAATCGATAAAAATTCACGCAAAATTATTTTTATTATATGGTAAAGTGTGTTTTTTTTTTTTATTTTATAAGTTTTGGTTAGTTTTTGGTTTATAAAAAATCAATTTCAATTTATGGAATGAAAAAAACACGTATAATAAAAAAAAATATACTTTTACGCGTATTTGTTAAGTCAATAATGACATCATTAGAGAATATAAATGAGATAATTTTTTTTTTTCGTGTATATTATAGAAATGTTAAATTTGCTTATAAGAAGTGTATCTTCAAAAAAAAAAAAATAAAGGTGTAATAATTTGTATGTATATGATGAATATTAATAATATAAATATTAATATATTTATAATTTATTAAGATTTAATCAACGACGACAGTTTTTTTTTTTACTATTTTTTTATTTCATTATATTTTTATGCGTATTCAACAACAAAAAGTAAAACTACTGCGATATCCGTTATCAAAGTCTTGATTTCATTTTTTTTTCTTACCCATTCATTTCTTATCTCAATTATTATTTTAAGATTTATGTTAATTTAATATATGGTTAATATGGTAACTAAATATTTAATCATTTTCACAAATAGTAAAATCTTAGATACTACTATACGGAAAAAAATTGCGAAATTGAATGTATAAATTAAAAAAAATTTACAATGACTATAGTATTATTTATTTCTATAATCTTCTTGAAGTCTTAATATTTTGTTGTATGTTTTCTATTTATATTTATTCAGTTTTTTGTTTTGTTTTTTTATTCAGTGATAAAAAATAATCAAAATCCGATATTAAGGTGAAAATTAACGTGAAAAAGAAATGTTTTACTTTGTTTTACTTGTGTGATAATAATAATAAATTTGATAATTCAGAAATATAATTGAATTTATGATAACGAAAGAAGTAAAAATCACCTATTGTTATTTTTGAATTATACAATATCAATATCGCAGTACATCCATATTTGCTTTTGGTTATTTTTATAACATTTATCATTCGTTATAATATCTTGCGATTATTTTTTTAATAATCCACATTTTAATTTTATCATTGTTTTTTTTTTGGTTATGATAACAAATGAAATCATTACAAAACTGATTTCTTTTTTTTTTTTTTGTATTATGGTAGTTAAATCAACCTTTGTATTTTTTTAAATTATATATGGATTTGGTTTTTGTATATATTATAGAACGATCTGAGGAATGATGAATAAATAGAAAAAAACCTTCATAAATGTAGTTTTACCGCGTATAATGTGATATACCAAAAGCACTGGAATGACATCGAGGGTGCGAGTGTTTCAGAGATTTAGCATCCAACCCAATTTGATAATCTGTGATCAAATATAATATTACAAATAGAGCTTGAAACATTTAACATCATTTCCTTAGATTTGTGACTGTTTTGTTGCTATATAGCAAATGAAATATGTATAAATCTGACTGTTATGCAGGTATTAGCCGATTAGTTTAATTTTAGCCGGATATTATTTTCAAACACTTGCAAACCCCCACATTGATCTACTATCTACTATTATATGTAGAATAGAATATTATTTATTTGTATGTAATGGGAAAAATCTCTACATGTCAAGGAATATCTCTGTAAAGAACATTTTGTGTATATAAAATAATCTGTATTTAGTATTCTATAGAATGAGCCCTATACAATACCAATCGCCACATATATGGAATAATCTGTAGTAAATCATTTTCTTAAGGACAATCTCTAAAAGTCTAAAGCCCAATTTTTATATAGAACAATTCTATGTATTTACAGGCATTGTTCTATTTACATAACAATGTCTGTAAATAAAACAATATCTATTATATAGAAGAAACTATACACAGGGTATTGTTTATAAATACTGGGACAATATCTATTAAGAATTATCTTTACAAAACGATTTATATATATAGAATCATTATCAGAATCATGATTTTAAGTGGTCTAATTATCATGTTAATTGTTGTAACCAAAAATTTTATATAATTGAAATAGAATCATCTGTAAAGAACAATAATAAAGTCAAATCTCTATATAAAACTATATATATCATTAAAGAACGCAATCTCTATATCAAGTATAAAGGTTAATTAAAATAATATTAAATAATATATTGAACAAGAGGTACATAAAGTCATCTCTATATATATAGAACAATTTCTATTTACAGGACAAACGTTTTCTGTTTGTTCTGTCCCGTACAGGATGTTCTGAAAATTCAGGAGAATCTCTATATATAAAGAATCGCCTATACAAAAACAATATATTTTTGGAACAATCTGATTGTTAAAGGACAATCTCCATAAAATGAACAATTTTTAAATGACAATACTCCGGAAATTATTTATTTTGTATAGATATAATTAAATGTATAGTATCATTTTTATTGAACTTATAAACGAAAATCCCTTTTGATAAAATAATCATCTAAAAGATAATTTCTATAAAGAATACAAACATAAATCTCTAAAGGTCAATCTTTAAAGATACATTTATATTATCATCTGTATAATGAAG